>CAJHQP010001087.1:0-132605 GCA_905132765.1 Moricandia arvensis
CAAGGTCGAAAGTGTCGGTAACGTTTGGGTTGAATGGTCTAGGATTTGTGTGAAGGCTTGACATTTTTTGCTGTAGTGTGGACCTTATGGTTGTAAATCATGGGAAATAGAAGTTGGGAGTTAACATATAAAGACAAAGAAAGATAAAGAGTGTATGTATTTAAAATGACAAATGGTGAGTGTCTTCTGTCGGATTCTTCTTCTGTATTTTTGATTCATTTTTCAATGGTGCCATAAAAGAGTGGAAACATATGGCAGACAAAGTTGACTACAAGTTAAAGCCATCATCGATGAACCATGCATGCTAATTTATTTAGTTTTACAAAAATTATCACTATCGTGCCACAATACGAAAAGTAAGCTTATACTGGTATGCAATAACTTATAATTTTATAGTATCTCGAAATTTGAATAAGGGCGAAATTTTATATCCGTAATGAAAAAATAACCCTTATATAATGAACTATTACAGAGAGAAGGGGGAGAAAGGGATGATTACAATCGAACGAATTCGTTCGTTTATATAGATGTAAAAAGTAGGAGTTACTGTGCAAATAGTGACAGTGGGGCCCACATTTTTTATTAATATCAACGAATGCGGTGCCGTCCACTGTTCCTTTTACGGCTGTCCACTGTTCCTTTTGCGGCCGTTCACTATTCCTTTTACCATTTCACTATTCTTTTAACACTCCCCCTTGGGAACCAGTGTCACTATTGTTGCTTGCTTAACGTGTTTGTTGCCTCGTTAAAAACCTTTCTAGAAAAACCCTGTAGGAAAAACCATAGTAAGGTAAAAGAGTACAACCACGTAAGTTCCCCCTCGAATGAACAGTCACAGATCTTTCTGATGACGCATTCCAATATTATGGACATGTTTCCTGAATACTGAGGTAGGAAGTGATTTTGTGAAGAGGTCAGCTGCATTGTCGCATGATCGGACATATCTTACTTCAATCTCTTTCTTCTTCTCGAGCTCCTGAGTGTACGAGAAGAACTTTGGATGAATATGCTTTGTTTTATCGGTTTTGATATATCCTTCCTTCGTTTGAGTAACACATGCTGCATTGTCTTCATATAAAATAGTTGGGGTCGTGTCATTGTTAATTCCACTACTCGATCGGATATGTTGGCTTATGGATCTCAACCATACGCACTCTTTACTTGCTTCATGGAGTGCAATGATCTCAGCGTGATTTGAAGAAGTAGCTACAAGTGTTTGCTTCTGAGAACGCCAAGATATGGCAGTGCCTCCAATTGTAAAGACGTATTCTGTCTGTGATCGAGCTTTGTGTGGATCTGACAAATAACCTGCATCTGCAAAACCAATCATTTGACCCTTTGAGTTTTTAGGGTAAAATAAACCTAAATCAATAGTCCCTTGAAGATAACGAAAGACATGTTTAATTCCATTCCAGTGTCTTCGTGTAGGGGATGAACTGAATCTTGCTAAAAGATTGACAGAAAAAGATATATCAGGCCGAGTACAATTTGCAAGATACATAAGAGCTCCAATTGCACTTAAGTATGGAACTTCAGGACCAAGTATTTCTTTATTCTCTTCAGATGGTCGAAACGGATCAGTTTCAATATTAAGTGATCTAACAACCATCGGAGTGCTAAGCGGAGTTGCTTTATCCATGTTAAAACGTTTTAGCACTCTTTTTGTATATGTAGACTGATGTACAAATATACCCTTTTGAGAATGCTCAATTTGTAAACCAAGACAAAATTTTGTCTGCCCGAGATCTTTCATCTCAAATTCTCCTTTTAAATAATTTGATGCCTTTTGTATTTCTTCTTGAGTTCCTATAATGTTAAGATCATCAACATACACCGCGATTATTACAAATCCCGATGTTGTTTTCTTTATGAAAACACAGGGGCATATAGGGTCATTAGTGTATCCTTCTTTTGTCAAATGTTCACTGAGATGATTATACCACATACGCCCAGATTGCTTTAACCCATATAACGATCTTTGCAATTTAATTGCACATAACCCTTTAGGTTTGGAACTTAACACTTCCGGCATCTTAAATCCATCTGGGATTCTCATATAGATATCAGTATCTAATGATCCATATAAATATGCCGTAACGACATCCATAAGACGCATTTCTAAATTTTCATTAGCCGCTAGGCTCATCAGGAATCTAAATGTGATTGCGTCCATAACAGGAGAATATGTTTCCTCATAATCAATTTCAGGTCTTTGAGAAAAACCTTGAGCTACCAGGCGAGCTTTGTATCTTGTAATCTCGTTTTTCTCATTTCGTTTCCGAACAAATACCCATTTATATCCAACAGGTTTCACATCTTTGGGTGTGATTACAATGGGTCCGAATACATTTCTTTTGTTAAGTGAATCTAATTCGACTTGGATTGCATCTTTCCATTTTATCCAGTCATGTCTCTTTTGACATTCATAAACAGATGTTGGTTCTGGATCTTCGTTTTGTTCATCTATTTCCTTTGCTAAAAGGTATGAGAAAACATCATCTATATCATCCATCTCTTTCCGTTCCCATATTTTTCTATTATGGATGTAATTAATAGAAATCTCATGATTTTCTTCAGATTCATGATGCTTTGTATTGTCGTTAGATTCATTATCTTCTCTCTCAAGAACATTTTCTGTTATTCCGGAGGTATCATGCCTTTCAACTTCCTTTCGTTTTCTAGGATTTTTATCCTTTGAGCCAAAAGGTCTACCGCGTTTTAAACGTGTTTTTGATTCACGTGTATCAACTGCCATTCCACACTTTTGTGGTATTTCAATGCGAGCAGGAGTATTTGCAGCGGGTATGTGAGATTTAGTTACCATTTTGGTATCGGCAAATGCATCAGGTAGTTGATTTGCTATATTTTGTAAATGCATGATACGTCGAACTTCTAGTTCTGACTGTTTCGTAGGAGGATCAAGGTGTAATAAGGATGGCACATTCCATTTGATTTCTTTTCCTACTTTATTGTTATCTCCCCCTAGATTTGGGAATTCTTTTTCATTGAAATGGCAATCAGCGAATCGTGCCGTAAAAACATCACCAGTTTGTGGTTCTAGATATCTTATTATCGATGGAGAATCATAACCAATATATATTCCCAACCGTCTTTGAGGTCCCATCTTTGTACGTTGTGGTGGTGCCACTGGAATATAAACCGCACAACCGAATACTTTTAGATGAGAGATATTTGGTTCTCTACCAGATACTAATTGTAACGGGGAATATCTATGATATGCACTTGGTCTTATCCGAATGAGTGCTTCTGCATGCAAAATTGCATGACCCCATACAGAAGTTGGGAGTTTGGATCTCATAATCAATGGCCTTGCAATCAGTTGCAGTCGTTTAATTAAGGATTCTGCCAATCCGTTTTGCGTATGAACATGAGCAACTGAATGTTCTACTTCAATCCCTGATACCATACAGTAATCATTAAATGCTTGGGATGTGAATTCTCCAGTGTTATCTAATCTAACTCTTTTAATTGGATAATCAGAGAACTGAGCTCTTAATTTGATTATCTGAGTTAGAAATCTCGCGAATGCCATATTTCGAGATGATAACAAGCAAACATGTGACCATCTACTGGATGCGTCGATTAGTACCATAAAATAATAAAATGGTCCACATGGTGGATGTATTGGTCCACAAATATCACCTTGTATTCGTTCTAGGAATCTTGGTGATTCTTTATCAACTTTTGTTGGTGATGGTCTTATGATCAATTTCCCAAGGGCACATGCAGTACATGGCATTTTATTATTCTGATGTATATCTTGGGTTTTTACTGAGTGACCATGTGAACTCTCAATGATTTTACGCATCATTGTAGTGCCTGGATGGCCAAGACGGTCATGCCATAGTATAACATTTTCTGGATTTCTCTTGATAATAAAATGTGATTCTATTACATCAATATAAGTGTGATGTAATCCAGAAGGAAGTTCTGGGAACTTTTTCAAGATTAGATTTTTGCCTGATCTCTCGGAAATTATATATATATACTTCTTGCCATTTTCAGTAGCAGACTGAGTATCATATCCTTGAAGATATATATCTTTGAAACTCAACAAATTTCTTTTAGAATTTGGAGAATATAATGCATTATCTACGGAAAACTTTGTTCCATTAGGCAACATAAAGTTTGCTTTGCCAATTCCTTCGATCAAGTCTGTAGGACCTGTTATTGTGTTTACAGTCATTTTGGCTGACTTTAAGTTAGAGAAAAATCTCTTATCTTTCAGTATAGTGTGCGTTGTGCCGCTATCTGGTATGCAAACTTCTCTACCAAGTTGTGTAGTTGTTGTTCCGTTTGTTCTCTTATCCATTTCTGAAATACACAATTAATGTTAATAAAGAAAATAAATTTCATAATAATCATATTGAAATTATACATTAGATTATAATCATACATTAGTTGTTTTGAAAACAACATTATTCTTGGATCGAAATACATAATTTTATGGCATTACTGGCATTATTTTAGCTTTATTACAATAAGCTTTTAGTTCTCTTGAGTGGTCTCGTCGTGATCTCCCATAAAGTCAGGGGACTCGAGATATGTTGAAGTTGTACCCTCAAAGTGTTCATTGAGATTCGCTTCCTTTGCCTTACCCTTGAGGGTTTCTTGGTACAACTTACATAAATGCTGAGGAGTTCGGCATACTTGAGACCAATGTCCCTTCGATCCACATCTGTAACAGACGTTATCGTTTTTTCGAGTAGGATTTTCTTGAGTTACGATCTCTTTTGCCCGGTCAGATCGATTCCATGTATTGGATCCCCTTCCTCTTGGGTTGTAGCTTTTTTCGTGACCTCGATTAAATTGATGACCACGACCACGACCATAACCATGGTCACGACCACGACCATAACCATGGTCACGACCACGACCATAACCACGGTCACGACCATGACCACGACCACGACCACGATAGGGATGGTTTCTCTCCGGATTTTTAACATCGTTGCATTCACCTCAGGAAATGCTTTGGTCCCGGTGGGTCGGCTATTGTGGTTTTTAATGAGAAGTTCATTATTCTTCTCCGCTATCATAAGCGCCACAGCGAGTTCAGAGAACCTCGTATACCCACGGTTTCTGTATTGTTCTTGTAGAACAAGATGATTTTTGTGGAACGTTTGATAGGTTTTTTCAAGCATTTCTGCTTCCGTCACGGGCTTACCGCAATATTCTAATTGCGCCGCTATCCTTAGTATAGCGGAATTGTACGTTTCTACCTTTTCAAAATCTTGAAACCGTAGGTTTGACCACTCGTCGAGTGCATGGGGAAGAGTTACTTTCTTCTGGTTATCAAACCTCTCTTTTAGAGCTTTCCAAAGAACCAGAGGGTCTTTTGTCCTTGCATAGTCATGCGTAAGGTTTTCATCTAGGTGCCTTCTCAGGAATATTACGGCTTTGGCCTTTTGATGGGAAGTTGATTGGTTCCCTTCTTTTATGGTATCTAGTATTTCTTCTGAGTCTAGATGGAGCTCCATATTTGTAACCCATGCCGTGTAGTTTGCACCAGTAACTTGGAGGGCCGGAAACTGAAGTTTCTCGATATCTGCCATTTGGGTTTCGAATTGCAGAGTGATCGTGCTGATAACGTGTTATGAAATAACTTATAATTTTATAGTATCTCGAAATTTGAATAAGGGCGAAATTTTATACCCGTAAGGAAAAGATAACCCTTATATAATGAACTATTACAGAGAGAAGGGGGAGAAAGGGATGATTACAATCGAACGAATTCGTTCGTTTATATAGATGTAAAAAGTAGGAGTTACTGTGCAAATAGTGACAATGGGGCCAACATCTTTTATTAATATCAACGAATGCGGTGCCGTCCAATGTTCCTTTTACGGCTGTCCACTGTTCTTTTTGCGGCCATTCACTATTCCTTTTACCATTTCACTATTCTTTTAACATATACTCCTTTTTTATGTTTTTTAAAAAGAGAGTGTATGTTTTTAAAAAAAAAATATTTTTTACACATATTATAAAATGTATCATTTTTATAATTTTTAGTAATTTTTAATCAATAATAATTTAATAATTTTTTTTTTAAGTTTACAAGATTTCCATAAAAAACACAAAAAATATCTCTGTGAAACAAAATTTATTTCTAAAACATGTATATTAATGAAAAGGAAGGAAAAAGAGAGTAATATATAGTCCTTGTTAATAATATGATTTATTATAATGATACAAGAACTATTGATGATGGCTTAGGTGCTATATAGTACTATAAAGTCCCTGTTAATAATATGATTTACTATAACGACACAAGAAATATTGATGATGATACAAGAACTATTGGTGATGGCTTAGGTGCTATATAGTATTATAAAGTCCCTGTTAATAATATGATTTACTATAATGTTAAGAGTGATGGTTCGGTGTGGTTTAGGCTGGTCTACTAAACCATGTCAATAGAGTATAAACATAAAGATTCGTTAGTTGAGATAAGCTTTGTATATTGAGGATAAGTCTTGTAGATATGACCAAATCTCATGAAGAGATATTGTACTACGATAGTATATGTACTCAACGTTTGTGAATAGAATGAACATATAGTTTCCATCATCTCTTTCTCTCTAAGTTTACATGGTATCAGAGCTTGTGTAAGCGATCAAATCAAAACCTTAGAGAGATCGTAGAAGATGACAAAGGGAGAAATCACAACCGCAAGTAGCAGTAACGAAAACAATATGACGTCTCCTTATTTCTTGTCGCCGTCCGACAATCCTGGAGTGTCAATCACACCGGTCATGTTGACAGGTGAAAACTATGCCGAGTGGGCTTCAGAGCTGGAGAATGCGCTTCGTGCAAAGCGCAAGATAGGTTTCATCAACGGCACCTTGTTGATGCCGGATGAGAAGGAGAAACCGATGGAGGCAGAGTTATGGAGAACAGTCAACTCCATGATCGTGGGATGGATAAGAGCTTCGATCTCTTCAACGGTGCGTTCGACAGTGACGTTCACACCTGATGCCTACAAGATGTGGAGCGACTTGAAGAGGAGATTCTCGATTGGTAATGCCGTCCGTGTACATCAGCTGAGGGCTGAACTTGCATCATGCAAACAAGATGGGTCGAGTGTATTGGACTATTTTGGAAAGCTTTCCTTGAAATGGGATGAGCTACAGAACTATAAGCCCCTTCCGAAGTGTACCTGTGGAGCTTCGGAAAAGATCAGTCAAGATTATGAAGAAGAGAAAGTTCATATGTTTCTCATGGGGCTGGATGATGCACGGTTTGGTAATGTCTGCACCAATATAATTGGGATGGATCCATTGCCGGACTTGAACTCTGTATATCAGAGAGTCGTGCGAGAAGAAAGAAGACTTCTCACTTCTCGAGTTGAGACAAAACAAGACGCGGTTGGGTTTGTAGCTCAAACCGAACCATCACTCTTAACAGGCAGAGAATGCAAACATGAATGGTCTGATTGCTGCTGTAGCAAGGAGCCGAGGAGGAGTTGTGTGTTCGCACTGTGGAAGGACGGGACACGAGAAGAAAGAATGTTGGCAGATTATCGGATTTCCTGATTGGTGGACGGAGCGCAATCAAGCAGGAGATCGAAATGGACGAGGCAGAAGCAGAGGACGTGGACGCAGCAATCAGTCACGATCCAATGCTGTGCAGGCTCAACCTTCTGGTGGGACAAACCTTCCTGCTTTGACACCAGAACAGTGGGCTTCACTGACAACGCTTCTGGAGCAACAAAAATCGCATCCGATTCCAGATAAGTTGAATGGTAAGAAACAAACAGGAGAAGTCATTCTCGACACTGGGGCATCACACCATATGACTGGTGATGCTCGTTTGTTGAGTAACATGAAGGATGTGGTCGGGTGTCCAGTGAAGTTTGCTGATGGCAGTCAAGTTCAGGCGACTCGGAGTGGTGTACTTCGGCTTTCAGAAAAGCTGATACTGCCTCATGTTTTACTAGTCCCTGACTTGAATTGCACGCTATTATCTGTAGCAAAATTATTGAAACAGACAGGTTGTCTAGCTGTGTTCTCTGATACACTTTGTGTTTTGCAGGACCGTTTTACGAGGACCCTGATTGGAGCCGGTGAAGAACGGGACGGTGTGTATGTTTATCGAGATGTGACAGTCAGGCGAGGTCTCAGAGTTGAAGCCGCGGAGGATAAGGCTTTGTGGCATCGCAGACTGGGGCATCCATCTTTTGGTGTTTTGAGTTATTTACCATTTGTTTCTGGTGTTTCAAACAACTCCGACAAGTTTGGAGGATGTGACATTTGTTTTAAATCTAAGCAAACCCGTGGTGTTTTCCCTGAGAGTTCTAATAAAGCTTCTGCTCCTTTCGAATTAATTCATGTTGATCTTTGGGGTCCCTATCGAGAACCAGCTTCGTGTGGGGCTGTTTACTTCCTCACTATAGTTGATGATTTCTCTCGAGCTGTGTGGATACACTTGTTACTCGAAAAGTCAGAGGTGAAAACTGTGCTGCCAAACTTCTGTACCCTTGTTCAACGACAATTTGGACATCCAGTGCAGACAGTTCGTAGTGACAATGGGACCGAATTCTTATGTCTGTCAAAGTACTTTACCGAAAATGTCATCATCCATCACACATCTTGTGTAGCGACTCCACAGCAGAACGGGAGAGTGGAGAGAAAGCATAGACACATTCTCAATGTCGCAAGGTCACTTATGTTCCAGGCGAATCTTCCAATCAAGTTTTGGGGAGAAAGTGTTCTTACAGCAGCACATGTTATAAACCAGACACCTTCCAGCTTACTGCATGGCAAATCTCCGTATGAGTGCCTATATGGGAAGTCACCCGCATATACAAGAATAAAGACGTTCGGGTGCCTTTGCTATGTTCACCAGTCAACCCGCGACAAGGACAAGTTCAATGCAAGGAGTCGAAGATGCATTTTCGTGGGTTACCCCTTCGGCAAGAAAGCTTGGAAGCTATACGACTTGGACCGCGACGAGTTCTTTGTCTCACGCGATGTAGAATTCTTTGAGTCATCCTTCCCGTTCCAGGAAGATCGTACTCGTGCGCCTGAAGAATCTTCACCAACTCTTCCAGCCGTGGGTGTTAATGATGATCTAGAACCACTTTTGGACTCCAGGGGGAGCAGTTCTCTTTCAGACGCAGAGCAAGTGGCTGTGGAAATAACAGATTCTCCAACAGCTACCATGTCTGCAACACCAGTCGTGGAGTCTGTGATTTTCCCAAAAGACCATACTACAGTTACTCCAGCAGCAGAGACAGAGCAGGCTCCGGAGCCAAACCTCGGTAGAGGTCAACGAGTTTCCCGACCTTCGGTGAAACTTCGTGACTATATCACATACAACACGCACTGCAGTCCCGATAAACATACCACACACCCAGTTCATCCCGCTTCGTCTCGGCACTCGGAAACGAGTCCAGGTAATGCTCCCTGCTCTTACCCAATCTCAGCTTTTGTTACTGATGCGGTGTTCTCTGAGAGACATCGAGCATTTCTTGCAGCTGTCTCTTCACATATAGAACCACGAAGCTGGAGAGAGGCAATGTTGGATCCTATATGGAATGGGGCAATGTCAACCGAAGTAGTTGCTTTGGAAGGACAAAGAACTTGGGATGTCACCGAGTTGCCCAAAGGAAAAAAGGCACTGGCGTGCAAATTGGTGTACAAATATAAGTTCAATGCCGATGGAACGATGGAGAGACCCAAAGCCAGGCTTGTAGTATGTGGAAATAGACAAGTAGAAGGGGAGGACTATGGTGAAGCATTTGCGCCAGTCGCAAAGATAACCACGGTGCGTACCTTGTTGGAAGTTGCGGTGGCGAAAAATTGGGAGGTACATCAAATGGATGTACACAACGCTTTCTTGCATGGAGATTTAGATGAAGAAGTGTACATGAAAATGCCTCCAGGTTTTTATGGCGACAGCCCAACGAAAGTTTGTAAACTGAGGAAATCCCTCTATGGATTGAAGCAGGCTCCGAGATGTTGGTTCGCCAAGCTTACAGCTGCATTGAAAAGGTTCGGGTTCAAGCAGTCTTATTCAGACTACTCGCTCTTTACATTCATCAAAGATGGTCGAAGCTTGAGAGTTCTTATCTATGTTGACGATCTGATCATTGCGAGCAACGACCTGAACATGATGACGAAGTTTAAGGCGTACTTGAGTGATTGTTTTAAGATGAAGGACCTAGGGAAGGCTGCATATTTCCTTGGTATTGAAATGGCGCGAGGGCCGATGGGAATGTTTCTCACTCAACGGAAATATGCGCTGGACATAGTAGCTGAAGCAGGGTTGTTGGGCTGCAAGCCGGTATCAACTCCAATGGAGCAGAATCATAAGTTGCTGAGCGATGAAGGTCCTTTGTACAAAGATCCAGGGCGTTTCAGAAGAGTAGTTGGACGCCTGGTTTATCTCGTGATCACTAGGCCCGAGCTAAGTTACTCCATACATGTGTTGTCGCAGGTGATGCATAAACCACGAGAGGCTCATTGGGACGCGGTAGTGAGAGTTCTCAAGTATCTGAAAGGTTCTCCAGGTCAAGGGATCATGTTGAAAGCAGTCAGTGATCTTCGCATACGAGCATTTTGTGATTCCGACTGGGCTGCTTGCCCGCTCTCGAGAAGGTCTCTGTCTGCGTTTGTAGTATTGTTGGGAGATTCACCCATTTCCTGGAAAACCAAGAAACAGGACACGGTATCACACTCTTCTGCGGAGGCGGAATATCGGTCCATGGCGGCGACTCTGCGTGAGCTGAAGTGGTTGAAACGTCTATTAGAGGATATGGGAGTGAAGCACGATGACCCTATGGAGATGTTCTGCGACAGTAAGTCGGCCATATACATAGCTACGAATCCAGTATTTCACGAAAGGACAAAACACATCGAGTCTGACTGTCATAGCATTCGAGACGCGGTACAGGATGGACTCATAAAGATGCGACACGTCCGAACTACAGAGCAGCTAGCTGATATAATGACAAAGGCCTTGGGGAGTTCGACTTTTCAGTATTTGTTAAACAAGTTGGGCGTTCGGAACTTACACGCACCAACTTGAGGGGGAGTGTTAAGAGTGATGGTTCGGTGTGGTTTAGGCTGGTCTACTAAACCATGTCAATAGAGTATAAACATAAAGATTCGTTAGTTGAGATAAGCTTTGTATATTGAGGATAAGTCTTGTAGATATGACCAAATCTCATGAAGAGATATTGTACTACGATAGTATATGTACTCAACGTTTGTGAATAGAATGAACATATAGTTTCCATCATCTCTTTCTCTCTAAGTTTACATATAACGACACAAGAAATATTGATGATGATACAAGAACTAATGATGATGGCTTAGGTTCTAATTTGGTTTAAGAATATATTTGTCATTATATCTCAACGTAACCACCACTGTCATGCGTGACATTGTGTGAGACCCACCTCAAACTTGTACCAGTAAGGCTGCGGATAATAACACACTAACTAAGATGATTTCTTATTAGATGGATTCTTTAATTTCCAGGAATTAAAAGTGGACTTTATGGTTTATCACCTAAGACATTAAAATCAACCAACTTTCCATGAAACAACCCAAGTGAAACTATTTGACTTATTATGAATCCTATAGTACTTGTCTGTCTAAATTTGCCATACGAGATACGACTCTATCTAAACATTGAAAGTACACTATCCCGAGTCATACACGTATGTATATCCATAATCCACAAGCAAAAATAAAACCTTGTTTTATTTTAATTCTCATTCTATTTTTTTTCTTTAATTATTATTTACTTTTATGTGTTTACAAATTTCGATAGGTAAATACAAAAATTATTCTACACTGGCTTGATTTATAAATTTGGTTGTCTAAAGTGATTTAGCAGTAATTTTAGTATTTTAAAAACAATGACTTATTGGTTAAAGTTAAAAGATTTCTACATCTAGATTTGAAGTTCAAATCTCAGACTATTTAATTTCTTGTAAATTATAGGATGCAAGTTTTCATGGGTTCTAGTGTACTGTAGGCATAACCATTCGTTATGGTCATCTGCTGCGAAAAGAGCATATTCATCGGGGATGTTGTACATGTAGAACCGCCTGTCGATCCAAATGTTTCGGCGAGAGCTTCATCGAGAAATCATTAGTTACTAGAGTTGTTCATCAATATCACATATAGTGCGTGCAATTGATCATTATATATAATAAAACTAAAATTTATAGGGTGATGTAATATGTGTTAACTAGTGTTAAAAAAAACACAAACAATCGTAACGAAAATTGTGTTAGTTGGTGAACTAAACAACCAGTTCATACCATAGCCATTTCTATACCAAAAGCACAAATCAAATGGCCACCAAACTCACCAATGTGTAGAAGTTTAACTAGAGAAGTTGGTCCAACCGATTCTCTATTATTTATCAGTCTCTATATGTTACAACACATTGACTATCGACAAAGCGCCTGTAGCTCAGTGGATAGAGCGTCTGTTTCCTAAGCAGAAGGCCGTAGGTTCGACCCCTATCTGGCGCGTTATGACTAAACCTCTTTATTGCTTTTTCTTTTTCTACACAAAAGCCCAACCAAACGACATATGAAAACCCAAAAAAAAACACTGATCCAGTTATGTCCACAAAACTCAACTCAAACCCAAATTGCTCTTGAAGTTTTTTTTTTTTTTTTGCAGGCAGCTCTTGAAGTTTGTCATAAAAAAAAAAACTTCTTTCACAAGCAAGAGAAAACCAGTAACAATATATATCAATTACAGATGCACACAAAAAACTATATACAACAACCCACACACGCAATGCACACCAAACAGTTAAAACAAGAGAACACAAACAGTAATATAGATCTGCTTCAACGACCAAGTTGAGCACTTGAAAACGTTGCTGTCGCAGCTCCACCAGAGCTAACAGATGTTGCAGTACTCGACGACGACACATGATAAGTAGCAACAGGCATCTTATTAGGAAGATGAGGCAATGGCGCTTCAAGATTCAAGACTTGTATCGCTTGTTTTATAGAAGGCCTTGAGTTCCTATCAGGATGAGCACACCATAACCCTACCACCATAAGACACTCCACTTGGCTCTTATCGAATCCATCACTCCCAAGTTTCTCATCAACACCTGTGATCAACTCACCTTTCCCGTACAGGTCCCACACTTTCTCAACAAGGCTTGTCTCAGGCTCCACTCTTCCTTGTCTCGGATCAACAGACTTTCTCCCTGTAACAATCTCTAACGTAACAACACCAAAGCTATAAACATCAGACTCTTTACTCGCCCGTCCTGTGCTTATGTACTCTGGAGCCATGTAACCAAACGTCCCAGCTAACCCTGTTGTCTGTGGCCCCAGCTCGTGGTCCATCAATCTAGCTAACCCGAAATCACCAAGCTTGGCGTTGAAATTAGAGTCAAGCATCACGTTACTCGCCTTGATGTCTCTGTGCACAACGCACTGCTCCCACTCCTCGTGGAGATACAATAGCGCAGAGGCTATACCGAGAGTAATCTTGCACCTCACAGGCCAAGCGAGATGCGTCTTTTTACCAAATAGATGCGCGTCGAGGCTACCATTTGGCATGAACTCGTACACCATTAGAAACTCATCTTTCTCATGACACCAACCAATGAGTTGCACTAAGTTTCGATGTCTTAAGCTGCTGATGATCTTTACTTCGGTTATGAACTCTTTTTTCCCCTGCGTAGACCCTCCCACAAACTTCTTTATCGCAACCATCATATCTAAGCCGTTTAAGTACCCTTTATACACCTCTCCGAACCCTCCTTCCCCTAGCTTCCTATCAATTGAGAAGTTGTTAGCAGCTGATGCAAGATCTTTGTAAGAAAACTTTCTTGGTCCTGCTCCTCTTTCGAGATCCTCGTTTATCGATGTCAAGTTCTCTTTCTCCTCTGCGTTCTCCCTCCGTTGCTTCCGTTTCAAGAAGGCCATAAGCAAGACAATGAAGAACGCTACTAAAACAAACCCGGAAACTGAAACACCAATGATCATCCCTTTCCTGTCTTCTTGACTTTTCTTGATATCTCTTAGCTCCAAGTCTGAACTGTACTCCCATGTCAAAAGTCTGTTTCCTTCAGTGACACCTCCAGTGGTTGCAGAAAAACCGACCGTTACTTCTGATGGAAGCACCTTGGAAAGATCAATGATGTAAGAAAGGCTTGAGTTCTCTCGAGGATCAGATGTTAAGGCGTAAGTCCAAGAAACGCTCAAGTTTCTTGTGGCCGAGTCATAGATGATCGCCACACGGCCTATGTCTTGGTTGTGTGTGGATGCATTCCAAGAAGTCACGTTAGAAGAAACAAGAGAGTTGTTGTTGATTCCCACATGAGAAGCCATGTTAAGAGGATCCCATTCCGGATTAGTAAACGTGTCGAACTCAACATGAACTAGTGGGAAAAGAGAAGAAACAACGTTTGTTTCATTAAACAGACCCAAGAAACCACCAACTGCGTTGGGAGGCATTTGGATACCCGCCGGAGCTAGAAAGAAAACAAAGCCCTGACCATAATTACTGTAGCCAGCACCACGTGTATCTATCCTGAAGGAGAAACGGGTAGTAAAATCTGAAGGATTACCGGTTTCAGGATCCCATAGAGGAATCTTCTTACCGTAAGTAACCCAACCAGAACGGCAAGTGTAGCCCATGGTGGTAAGCTCAACAACTCCGTTGCCTCTTGCATCTCCTTGGTATGCTACTTCAGAACTATCTGGCATGAAACTAGGTATGTTAAACTGAACTGAACAGACAAAAGGGAGTAGCAAAACAAAGGCAAAGAAGAGGATTGAGGTAGCCATTTTGCAGGATGATATCACAAGAGACCAAGATGGAGGACTTAGTATGTATATAATGATCCCAACTATCACCAGGGAACAAAAAACAAAGTTATAACAATCACTGAAGTCACCAGAATAGTTGACCTTAACAATAAACAAATCAAATCCAAAATTGAAAATTCTACTATGAATAGGACATGAAAGATTTAAAAATGTGGAATACATGTTTAGTGCTTATTCTAAGATGGTCACAAAGAATATCAAAGAGAAGACATCATGTTTTCCTCAAGCTTACAGGTGAAGCTTATTAAGCAAAATGACTTCAAAGATATAACATCCATAAGAATCAAAGCGTCCATGATGCCAATGAAAAACCTAGGATGAGGAAAATAGATTAAAAAGGAAAAAGTCCAGCACTTTTTGAGAAGCTGAAACTAAACTGTAATGACATATACATATGAAGAACAAATGGATTGAAAACGACTAACTTTGAATGAGGAAAAAAAAAGCTCATCCAGTCATCCGAAGAACCAGCTCAACCTCAGCTTAAAATAATTAGCATCAACTTTGAAATCATATAGAACTATCTTTCTTATATCAAATTTAAAATAATTCTAGCTGTTATGATGTGAAAGGAATGTGATAAACTATTGTATAAGAAAGCAGAAAAATTGACCTCAAGAATAAACTAAACGCTATTCAAAGCTACGTGCAAGAAAAAACCAACATGCCAAACAACGTTATCTTTGAAAGCGATTGAGAAAAGTATTTTTTCACGTAGAAACTACTTTAAATATTAACCATAGACCATGCAACAACAGACTTTCTACGAGGTATCACCAAAAAAGTCATTACGTCGAACAGTTGGTGTGCATGTCCTAAAATGCAGAGCAAGGGTAGCCTTTGTTTGACGAAATTACTCTTTAGTTAGTGGGCTTCGTTTCTATTTATTAACAATCTTGGGCCGCTTCTAAGGCCGAAACACAACTCTTCGTTATTTCGTTATTTTTGTATCTTGGGCCGCTCACCTATGTTGCACTCACACGGATACGAGAATATAGAAACAGGATAGTAGTACAATCAATATATATATATATATATATATATATATATATATAGTCTTAAGGTCATGTTTATTTCCGGTATGAAATTTCTAACTTAATTAATTTTTTATTTTTTGTAAAGAAAGAACTCTTAAATTTTTTTTTAAATATTTTTTTTTAAGTTTTTTAGTTAAAAACAAAAAAAATATATTTTCGAAAAGTTAAAAATCCTGATAAGAGACTCCCAATAAACAATAAACATGTCTTAAGATGATTGATCACTCCCCAAACAAGAGATAACCTATCAATAATCTTCTCTAATAGCTCCACTAGTTTTGGCCATGAAGGCTCTACATTCTTTTCCACCTGCTCCAGCTCAGCTTCCTGAAACAAACAAAAAAAAGAAAAACAAAACATCAAAAACCGTTTCATACATTTGCCAACAACAGATACATGTAAGATAGAGAACCGTACGAGCTGCTGCAACAGAGAACGTATCCCTGGTCTGACATGGTGAGCATCAATGACGTCGAACAGGGGTTGTAAGAGTCCTCCTCTTGGGACTCAGCTGGAGCTGCAATGCAAGATCAATTGGTGACAGCTTCCATTGAGAATGTTGTTAAAGAGTAAGGTCGGAGGTTCGAACCTCACCAATAAACTACTTGTGAGACGGAGCGGTGCTAACATAGGAGCAGTCCCGGCTCTCGACTACGGCAACAAGGGCGGTTGCCATGGGCCCATAAATCCTATTAAAGTTTTAGTGTTATTTCAAAGACCCTTTTTAATTTGTTCAGTTATTAAAAAGGCCCATAATTACTTAAATCTCTAAACTTAATCTACTAATAAAAAAACATAACAATAAAAAATCTGTAAGTTCATCACCATTAGAGATCTAGGGTCCACCTAAATATGATATATTCACTAATAAAAAAATTCAGATTTATATTTTTTTTAACAATAAGGACACATATTTTTTTTTTGTATTTGAAGTGTTGAATTTAGACAAAATTTAAAAGATATGATACGCAAAAGTTTTACTAAACCTTAAAATGCAAAAAAAAAATTTGTAAACCTTAAAATGCAAACTAAATTAATAAGTTTAGCTTTTTAAAAAAAAACATTCTTTTTAAAAATTAAATTAATTAATTAAAGGGTCTTAAATTTTTTTTTGCCCAGGGCCCTTCAACAAGTTGAGCCGGGCCTGCATAGGAGAGTTGTTGATGCGGCTGGATCTCAAGGGGAAGGTTGTTACAGAGGGAAGTTAAAGTTTTGTAAGAGAGGGTTTGAGGAGAGAGAATCTTCAGAAGCCATTGAAGGAGAGACAGTGAAGGTTGGATCTGGGAGGGTGGCGGACAGAAAGTGAAAGGAAGTAGAAGCTTATGGGGTAAATGTATGATTTAAGGAAAGTTTAGGGGTGAAAATGAAAATAAAGAAAAATTGTGTTTGGTGTTAAGAGAGGCCCAAGATTGTTAATATTCAGAAACGATGCCCACTAACTAGAGAGTAATTTCGTTAAGCAAAGGCTTCTTCGCTCTTAATTTTAAGTAGTGCACACCAACTGCTCGACGAAATGTTTTTTCTTTGGTGATAAGTCGTTGAAAATTTATTGTTTTTCTGAACTGCATGATCCATTCCATGGTTATTATTGAAAGTAGTTTCTACATGAAATTTTTTTTTCTCAGTCGCTTTCGAAGATAACGTTGTTTGGCATGGCTTGTGGTGAAGATAACGTTGTTTGGCATGTGGGTTTGTTCTTGCACGTAGCTTAAGAGTTAAGACGTAGATTTCAATTTTCTGAATATCATTTGTTTATTCTTCAGGTCAATTGTTTTGCTTTCATATAGAATTGTTTATCACATGATGCCATACATGCTTATTATTCAATATACACACAAACAAAGAAAGTTCTACGTCTTTTTAAGGTTGATGCTAATTAGTTTTTACTTACTGTACATTGACATAACATGTTCTTAAGTTTACAGATGAAACACATCTGCTGTTCTTGATTAATCATCTCTTGTTTAATAACACTAATCGTGGTGGTTGTGGTGCATAAGCTAGTTATGCAAAAAAAAAAAGGTCAATGTTGTGATTCTGCTAAAAACATGATGTTTTCTCTTTGATATCCCTTGTGATTATCTTAGGATAAGCACTAAACATGTCTTTGACCAAAAAAAAAAAAAAAAAAAAAAGCACTAAACATGTCTTCCTGATTTTAAAATCCTTCATGTCATACTCATTACCAAATATTATAGTAGAATTGTCAGTATGGATTTGATTTGTTTACTTTTATGGTCAACTATTCTGGTGAACTAAATGATTGTTTTTTCCCGGTGATCATTCTTCCAACCACGGTTAAGTCATTGACTTGCTGTGAAGAAGTATACATATCAATTCCTCCATCTTGGTCTCTTTGTGATAACAGCTGTATCTCCATGCAAAATGGCCAACTCAATCCTCTTCTTTTCCGTTGTTTTGATGCTCCCTTTTGTCTTTTCAGTTAAGTTTAACATAACTCGTTTCCTGTCAGATAGTTCTGAAGTAGCATACCAAGGAGATGCAAAAGCCAACGTCGTTGTTGAGCTTACCACCATGGACTACACTTGCCGTTCTGGTTGGGTTACTTACGGTAAGAAGATTCCTCTATGGGATCCACAAACCGGTAATCCCTCAGATTTCACTACCCGTTTCTCCTTCAGGATAGATACACGTGCTGTTGGGTTCAGTAACTACGGTCATGGCTTCGTTTTCTTTCTAGCTCCGGCGGGTATCCAAATGCCTCCCAACTCAGTTGGTGGTTTCTTGGGTCTGTTCAATGAAACCAACGTTGTTTCTTCTCTTTTCCCACTAGTTCATGTTGAGTTCGACACGTATACTAATCCGAACTGGGATCCTCTTGACATGGCTTCTCATGTGGGAATCAACAACAACTCTCTTGTTTCTTCTAACGTGACTTCTTGGAATGCATCCTCACACAACCAAGACATAGGCCGTGTGGCGATCATCTATGACTCGGCCACAAGAAACTTGAGCGTCTCTTGGACTTATGACTTAACATCTGATCCTCGAGAGAACTCAAGCCTTTCTTACATCATTGATCTTTCCAAGGTGCTTCCATCAGAAGTAACGGTCGGGTTTTCTGCAACCACTGGAGGTGTCACTGAAGGAAACAGGCTTCTGACATGGGAGTACAGTTCAGACCTGGAGCTAAGAGATATCAAGAAAAGTCAAGAAGACAGGAAAGGGATGATCATTGGTGTTTCAGTTTCTGGATTTGTTTTAGTAGCGTTCTTCATTGTCTTGCTTATAACCTTCTTGAAACGGAAGCAGCGGAGGGAGAACGCAGAGGAGAAAGAGAACTTGACATCCATAAACGAGGATCTCGAAAGAGGAGCAGGACCAAGAAAGTTTTCTTACAAAAATCTTGCATCAGCTGCTAACAACTTCTCAGTTGATAGGAAGCTAGGGGAAGGTGGGTTCGGAGAGGTGTATAAAGGGTACTTAAGCGGCTTAGATATGATGGTTGCGATAAAGAAGTTTGTGGGAGGGTCTACGCAGGGGAAAAAAGAGTTCATTACCGAAGTAAAGATCATCAGCAGCTTAAGACATCGAAACTTAGTGCAACTCATTGGTTGGTGTCATGAGAAAGATGAGTTTCTAATGGTGTACGAGTTCATGCCAAACGGTAGCCTCGATGCGCATTTATTTGGTAAAAAGCCGCATCTCGCTTGGCCTGTGAGGTGTAAGATAACTCTCGGTATAGCCTCTGCGCTGCTGTATCTCCACGAGGAGTGGGAGCAGTGCGTTGTGCACAGAGACATCAAGGCGAGTAACGTGATGCTTGACTCTAATTTCAACGCCAAGCTTGGTGATTTCGGGTTAGCTAGGTTGATGGACCACGAGCTGGGGCCACAGACAACAGGGTTAGCAGGGACTTTTGGTTACATGGCTCCTGAGTACATAAGCACGGGAAGGGCGAGTAAAGAGTCTGATGTTTATAGCTTTGGTGTTGTTACGTTAGAGATTGTTACAGGGAGAAAGTCTGTTGATCCGAGACAAGGAAGAGTGGAGCCTGAGACAAGCCTTGTAGAAAGAGTGTGGGATCTGTACGGGAAAGGAGAATTGATCACAGGTGTTGATGAGAAGCTTGGGATTGATGGGTTCGATAAGAACCAAGTGGAGTGTCTTATGGTTGTAGGGTTATGGTGTGCTCATCCTGATAGGAACTCGAGGCCTTCGATAAAACAAGCGATACAAGTCTTGAATCTTGAAGCACCATTGCCTCATCTTCCTAATAAGATGCCTGTCGCTACTTATCATGTGTCATCTTTGAGTACTGCAACCTCGGTTAGCTCTGGTGGAGCTGCGACAGCAACGTTTTCAAGTGCTCAACTTGGTCGTTGAGCAGATCTATGTTACAGATTTTGTTCTCTTGTTTTAACTGTTTGGTGTGCATTGCGTGTGTGTGCTGTATATAGTCCTTGTGTGTATCTTTAATCGATATATATTGTTACTGGTTTTCTCTTGCTTGCGAAAGAAGTTTCCTTATTTTGAAGCTGAGTTTTTTCTAATGGCTCCACTAGTTTTGGCCATGAAGGCTCTACATTCTTCTCCAGTTCAGTTTCCTGAGAAGAAAAAAAAACACCAAACAGAAAACAAAACATCAAAACCGTTGCTTGTACATGTATATTGGTTACTAACAACACACATAAACAAGACATCGCCCAGATGAACTTTTCCATCTCTGCATCTGCATGAAGCGTCAAAATACTTTAGTGACATCTCCATATTTTCATAATCAATATTTTGACATTGTACTTATTCTTATTACATATAACTATTATATTACATTGTTTACTCTTAAATTATAGTGTAATTTATTTTATTTTTCAATATATGATATTTATACATATATCTTTATATTGATATATATACATGTATTTTTATATTGATATATATATAGAAGGACACACCTGAACTTCGTTCTGGTTGTAGATTATAATCAATGTTTTAAAAATTGCTAGACGATGGTTAGGTGTCTTATAAAAGATTATTGTTTGGAGTGCCGATCTTTTAAACATAATTGTCTTCCCAAGTTTTTGATGCAGATTATGTAGTATTGTGTGAAGCTCTTACCATTTGATGTCTACATTTGTTTGATTGGTTCCTATTAAACTTTTTTAATCAATTCTAAAATGATATCAAACCCTGTGTAGGGCTAAAAGCTCAAAATCTTCTTTTCATTAGATATCTTTGTCAGGTAATGCAATAAGGATGCATGGTTTGAACTTCTAAGTTGATGGTTCGAACCTTAAATAGTGGGCCAAAAAAGATTTTAGCTTCTGGGCCAATATTATTCAAGAAGCTTCTCTATAATTTATTTCCTTTTGTATTTGACTCATTATCAGACTGCTTATCATTAATAATTCTCTTTCTACAAAAAAGATGTATATTCAGACTCTTATTCTGAACACAACAAGCTGTCGTTTTCAAGTTGTCAACATAATTGCAATTTCTAAAACAAAATGTTTAGACCACTTCCATCGAGGGATTCTTAGGGGGTTCTTAACCCCAAAAAGTGATGGGTTCTACCACTTTTCCTAAGAACCCGTCTCTAAAATCCTTTATTTAAAAACTGGTTCATACACTATTTCGTGGGCTCCATTAACACATGGCGGTCCACGATTGATCCGTTTTAATTTTTTTTTTAAATCATAAAAAAATGAAAAAAAATTAAGAGGTTCTTACCGATGGACATGCTTTTAGAGCTGATAAAACTCACAAGAGAAAAAACTTTATCAATCACTTTTATATTTTACACTATAATTTTTTAATAACAGTCGTACATTCATATAATATTAAAAGTTTCAACCTAACCATAATTATTTTCTTATTTTCTATCAAGTTGAATTGTACGTGAATCCAAGGGTATGTACACTTACACTTAAATTATAAAAAAATTAATCGGGTAGGCTAGATCACTAGCTAGAGCTTTGTGCGATTAGGTTTGGTGTTCAAGTTATACATTTAAATATGGTCCAAACGTGGACCTCATATATGTTTATGTGAGTGCTTTCCTTTCCTCGACCTCAATAGATTTCTAATCAATAATGTTATTGGTCGATATTGGGTCGCACGCAGCCACCAACAACTCTCTCTTTTCTTTGTCCCTAACTAAGACAAGTTTTGAAACTACTGGTTTAAAGAATACTAATTGGATTATTGATTTTTTATACTTGGAATAATATATTATAAATTGCGGGTTTGATTTAAATACGATATTGTTGTTCGTTTTTTTATATATATATTTGGTTCTTCTGACGGGATACCTAAAAAATGATAGAGGCTTTATATATTCTACAAAAGTAAACCTAAATTATACAAGAACTTTTTTATCATTGTTTTTAGGTAACTCAGCATGTCATTATAATATAACCACCACAAATCTATTTCAGAATAAAATATACTCTTTGGTATAGATATGATTCTTTTTAATTAAAAGTAATTATGACTTTTAAAACCAACTAACTTTTACAAGCTGAATATAACTATTGAGTAGCATATTCATCTATTTTTGTAATGATTATAAGAATGATACTAATTCGACTGACCAAATAAGAATGTTGTATAGCTCTACGCTTGAGGCTTAGAAAATTTATATGTATATAAAGAAATAAATTCTCAGGGCGTGTTCAGATTTTCTGAAAAGTTATGTTTACAGAATAGTCTTAAAAACAGACAAATGAATCCATGTATATAATTCGGATTCCTTTCACCATAATAATATATGTGGCTTGTGTGTTATTTATATGAGGTTAGAGAGTTGTATAGCTTTAAAAGTGAATGTAAGATATAGCGTGCGGAATATATACTATATAACTATACCAGCGTCCGATAGATATGTCCACTGAATCACAATCTAATACCCATTTTTTTGGTCGACATCTAATACCCGTTCATAGCGAAAGTTAGGTATAACATGGAATACACAAGATAAACCGATTCTATATTCTTATCTGATAAATTGTTTGACGTTCAGGCGCATGTGATTCTTGTCGGGTTTAAATTCTCATTTACGGGTGCATAAAATCATCTCTAGTCCCATTCTATTTTCTACATCAAAATACAATTGTAAAATCTTTTTTAACCCATACTCTTTTTACATTCTATAATGAAGTAAAAATGAAACTACTCAACAAATGAAGTAATGTATTTGTTATTTATTAATTATTCTATTCTTACTACAAAATAGAATAGTATTATAAACAAATTCAAATATATTATGGAGTTATTTTTTAAATTAAAAATAGGGTAATATATTGGAAATGTTCTAATTATTTACTAGCAATACATCAAGAAAAACCCTCAAGATCATTGGAATATTATCTGACGTGTTTTGGGTCATATTGGTTATTCTGAAACTTGATTGCTTTGTTCATATCTCTCAACTTCCATTTCGTGCGTACATGTTCTAGTTAGTTACTCCTAGGAATGTTTATAACTATTACGTGTTTGGTATGAACATGCAGATATTTTATGAAGAAAATGCATATTACTTTCATCTCTATTTGTGGAGTCAATTAAAATATTTAATAATATATGTTATCTACCCATTATTTTTTTTAAACGGTGTGAACAGAAGGTTAAAACTTAAAAGTAGTGGTAGATGAATAAAATAGCACAAAGATAACATTTTAAAATTTTGACAAGCACGATTTTCCTTTAAATACAAGGGATAAATCAACCATTAGTCAATTGGGTCTGCCTCATGTACGAAAAAAACTTTACCAGTTACTTTCTTTCAGTTATTCATTAGTTTGTTGTCATTTTATTAAAATGTTAGTGCACCTATTCCACAAACGATCAAAGGGATCGTGTGGATATATCACATTATCTTATGCTCGAGTGCCATGGTGAGAAAGAATTCACAAAGATTAGTTAAATTGTTTTAAGCGTCACATTCACAGTACAGTTCCAGGTCAAGAAGATTCAAGAACATGTACTCCATGTACAATCTTAGCAATGAAAACTAATTAACTTTTGATCTTGGGATATATTCTGGATTCCAAAACATAAAGAAGTGTACTGGATTGTTTGTTAGACTGTAGAAGATTAGTGACGAGGTGATAAGTTAGGTTATCGTGTAACATGTGTACATAGCATCGGATACAACTGTTATATTCTGTTATCATGCTTGTGAGTTATGACAAGGTCCATTTAAACAAGTTTTGTCTCCTATATATATATATATACATACACACATATATATGCATAATATATACATGCATGAAAGACAAAGTTTTAGAAAGGAGGTTCAAAAAGGGAGACAAGTGGCCACTAACCTTAAAAGCACGACCAAAAGTTTAGTAACTAAATAGATTTGGGGTGGAAGCATAAATTTCGAATTAGCTCACAAAAGTCATAAAGAGAGATTTAAAAGGGAAGAGAGCATTAACATTTTAATTTAATTAAAATGGAAAACCAAAAGGAGGGCAAATTGTGGAACAAATAATTTTAATTAGCATTGGATTTTCACCTATATATATAGATGGAGGGAAGGACCACGAAGACAAACCAAGATTATAAGAGCTAGCAAGAAAAAAAAAAGATTATTACATAGAAAAAAAGAGAGAGAAAGCAAAATGGAGTGGAGGAAATGGTATTTGGATGCAGTTCTTGTCCCATGTGCTCTACTTGTGATGTTTTGTTACCACATCTACTTGTGGTACAAGGTTCGAACCGAACCTTTCTCGACCATCGTCGGCACTAACTCTCGTGCTCGTCGATCTTGGGTTGCCTCCATCATGATGGTATAATCAATACTCTAAACTAATTTATCGAAATAGTATTCAAACCCTGTGATGTCTTTATATATAGTTATGTCCTTTTTTTCTTCTTACAAATGGACAAAAGTGGATGTATATAGTTATGTGATTGTCGCAAGTAGTAATCGTCTTATTGATCTAGGTCAAAGATAAGTTTTGTTGAACATAATACATTTACTGCAAATTTCACATGAAGATTGTCTATACGTAGATAATTACTTAGTGTTCCGTCCAAAATGTAATTAAAATATGTTTCATGCAAATAAAGTGTTATATATATATATATATGGGAATAATAGGAAACTAGGAATTATAAGTTAAGCCTACAAGTTCATACATATATATATATATACATATATATATATATGTATATGATTTATAGGTTTGGCTTATAATTCCTAGCTAACTTTTTATTATTCATAATTTTGTATATATATATGTACTTTTTATGTGCTTGTATATACTGTGTGTACGCAAATTTTAAAATATAGGGGAAATTTGAATTCTACCATAAATTTGATATCATTTTTCAAATATTTTACCATTAATGAATGATTATTTTTATAAATACCTAAAATTTATGATAAAATAACATTAGACTAATTTTTTAAAATATATATAAACATTTTTAAATCCAACCCCAACCCTTTAGAACTCTAAACAATAATCATTAAAGTTTAAATTCAAATGTTATATATTTTTGATTAAGAGTATTATTGGAAAGTGGTATTTAACTTGTGGTATTTTAAACATTTTTTCAAAATATAACTAGTTGTCGAATATATAGTTAACAATATATGAATGTGTGTTTTGTTCAGGACAACGAGAAGAAGAACATCTTAGCAGTACAAACACTACGAAACACGATAATGGGAGCGACCCTAATGGCCACAACTTGCATCCTCCTCTGCGCAGGCCTAGCCGCTGTCTTAAGCAGCACTTATAGCATCAAGAAGCCACTAAACGACGCCGTATTCGGATCTCATGGTGACTTCACAGTGGCACTCAAATACGTAACCATCCTCACAATCTTCCTCTTCGCCTTCTTTTGTCACTCTCTCTCCATTCGCTTCATCAACCAAGTCAACATCCTCATTAACTCTCCTCAAGATCCTTCCTCTGATGACTTTGGTGGAATAGGAAGCTTTGTGACCTCTCCCGAGTATGTCTCTGAGCTACTTGAGAAAGCTTTCTTGCTGAACACGGTAGGTAATAGGTTGTTCTACATGGGTTTGCCTTTGATGTTGTGGATATTTGGACCGGTGCTTGTGTTCTTGAGCTCTGCGTTGATGGTTCCTGTTCTTTATAACTTGGACTTTGTGTTTTCGTCGAGCAATAAGGAGAAGTGTAAAGTGGATTGTCATGGAGATTCTGATGATCACTTCTCTCCTTGATATTATATATGTTCATGTTGAATATGTGTGATTGATTAATAATAAACTTGTTGATTGATCTATAAGTCTTTCAAGTTGATTGTTGCTAAATGGTTTTTATAGAAACCGGGTATTTTTTGTAACAATATTTTCTAAAACGAAATATAGTTTGATGATAACACTCAAGAATATTTATATCGTAATTCTCGTTTAACATGCAAACATATTAGACTATTTACAATCTACCTCTATTTTCATCTTTATTTTTTTCTAAAATAAAAAATTTCTATTATAGATGTAACTTTGCGCCAATATAGGCTTTTATAATTAAGTTCTTCTATTTATTGAGAAAAATATAGAAATATGTTATTTCCACCTCTAAATATAGGCTATAGGCTTTTATAATTAAGTTCTTCTAAAAAAGCCAATATAGGCTTTTATAATTAAGTTCTTCTATTTATTGAGAAAAATATAGAAATATGTTATTTCCACCTCTAAATATAGAGGAAAAAATAACATTTTGTTTATATTTTCCTCTAAAAAAATGAAAAACTTTATTATAGAATCATACATTTAGACGAATCTACCTCTATAACAAAAATCTCTATTTTAGAGGAAAATATAGAAGTATATATTGGATATGCATTTTAAGTTTGGGTCTTGATGTGTGTGTGTGTATATATATATATATATATATATATATATATATATTTGCAATTGTCTTGATGTATATGTTGTTCATATAGTAGTTATATACATCGTCAATGGTCTTTGACAATGATGGAGAATAAGTATATTCTGTTTCTTTAACCTTTTGTGTACCTTTACTGTTCCTTACAGAGAAAGTGTTCCGAGAATAAGTGCAAAAGAAGGTTCTCAAACATGACAAGTCGACAAGTCTCTTTTAGTGAAGCATGATGAATCATTCATGTCTTCTGAGTACGGGAAGAAAAAATGCAATAAATATTGAGCTCTATCCATGGTTTTAAATATCTACAGGAGTGAAACATGTATAAAACTAGAAAAAGTTAGGTTAGAACAAAGTCAGACATAGAAGTAAAGAGCATCAACATCCATTACTCTTTCATTAGGAGCCTCTAAACATTGTTAAATTGGTATTTTGGAAGTATTTTAGTTATGTGATTAATTTTAATCATTGGAAATATGTGTATCATTCTTGACATGTGACAATAGTCTTTCAACTTTTTAAAAGTTTTTTTGCACAAGTAACTCTCTTTACCTTTTCTATCTTCTCACTCTCAATTTTTATTTTTCATATTCGGTTGAAAACCTCTTTTGAGCTACCACCTCTGCACATGCTATAAACGTACGTGTACGTAGAAGTACTTGTGCTGTTCATAGGGATGGTGATATTTAGCAATGTGATTTCTTTATACAGTAGAAAGCAAAAAAAAAAGAACCCAAAAGTATATATATAGCTCTCAAATAGCTATTTTTGAAGTTTGTGTCACAAAAATAGACTTGAAAAAAGATCAAATTATATAGTTTTATTTTGAAATTTTAATATTTTTTTTGTTAATTTTAAATCTCACCTCCAAAAATCTATCCATAACTCTAAATCCTAAGTATATATAAGTTAGAGCATGTGCATCAGGGGTAACTATTTTGAGTTTCTGAATTCTTTTTTCTCATTTTTGTCTTTATCCGATTAAAAAAAATAGAACAATCGCGGGCCACCACATGTCGTAAGACCCACGAAACAGTCTTAAAAACTCACGGTTACAACTCTTTATTTGATAGATTGTGTGATCGGTTACTAAAGTTATTGTGGAGGTCCGCGTTGATAAAGTTGTTAAGAAACCACATTATTTCTCGCCATAATCGTGGTCTTAACACAAAGGAAATAAATGTATATTTACACATTTTAATACAGTTTATTTTGGTTATTTTTTTAAAAAATATTATTTTAAAGATAATTTTTTTTTAAATTTATCTTAAAGTATTTATCTCTCTCAATATATATATATATTACAAATATACATGACCGTATATTGGTTTTGGACTTTAAATATTTGAAAGGTTTTTATATAGGAATAGATTCCCAAACTAAAAGAAAAAAAATATTAAAGTTCTCGAAGAAATGTTTATAATCAAGTCTCATATCAGGCCTATATTTATTCATCAGCATAAATGATGGTAATTTTGTCCCTTAAAAAAAGTCCATGCCATGAAAACAGAATCCCACTAAAATTGAAATGAAGCAACAATCTTGTTACAAAGTACCACAAGAGCTATTGGATGATGATTCAGGGATCATTACCTCTTTTATCTGAAAAAAATAAATAGAGGTGGTTCTCAACATAGCAAGTATAGGCCCATTAAAAGCCCAACTTAATTCTTATTACGCTTCTCTACGTTCCCTCTATCCAAATCCAATCCCGAATCCAGATCCGGATCATTTCTCGCCGCCGGCGACCAACGAATTGCTTCGAGAGCTGTTCATAGACGGAGGAGAAGTTGTGAGGAGCGGTGTTCTCAAATCCAATTTTGCCGCCATACTTCTAAGCTTTTGTAAGTTCAAGTTAGTGAATTTGGATCAATTTTGAAGCTCTTAGCTTAAATTCACGAGCTGTTGCTTCTGCAATTGAGGCTTTAATCTCTAATTTTCACCTTTTTTCAGAAGAAACTATAAGGATGCCTCGGAAAGGATTCTCGAATTTCGATGATTATGATGATGGTTTTGATGATGACGATGATGCTTATGATTATGACTATGATGATGATGATGAACATGGTAAGAGCTGATTATCATTCCTTTCTTGTAGTAAAGTTTTAAGCTTTGTTGTTTTTGTTTAATTTATGAACTTGCAGAAGCTGCTGAACTGAAGGAGGAAGAAGTAATTGCTCAGAAAGGGGTTTGGAGATGTGCAATCTGTACATACGACAATGATGAGAGTATGCATGTTTGTGATATTTGCGGTGTTATTCGTCATCCTGTTCCTGGTGGAAACATTACTATCAGTAACAATACAGGTACTCTATATCAGTGAAGACTTTGTAGTTTTATATTAGCCAGAGAAGCTTGTTGTTGTTATAATCTCTCTCTCTCTCTCTCTGCCTCTCTGCATAGGATACATGAGTTTGGTTATTAGATTAAGCTATTGTGATCTGTTTGGTGCAAGAGTAGTGATTGGTGTTTTATACATGTGATTATAGAATAGATGTGTTTTGTGCAGTTGAAGGCAGATGCAAAGAACCAATGGTATCCAAATTGGCAAAGTCCCTTTTCGATTCGAATACACCCAAAAGGGATGTCCTTTATCAGCCTGAGCACAAGAATCTTGTGTTGGCACAGGGAGCTCTGCCTAGAATTTCCCGTGGGAACATTCACGATCTCCATAAGGCGTTTAGTTTTAAAAATTCCTGCGTTAGTATAGGTTAGGAACTTGTTGTATGTTTTTCAGTTTTCCTGATAAGATGTTCGTGTTGAGAGTCTATAGTTGGTTCTTTGCGTTTTTGGCTGTGCTAACGCGTTGTTCTGACGTTTATTTATTTTTAACTTATGTATAGCACCGTTCAAGTTTGATGCTCCATCGCCAGATGATTTAGTCTCCAATGGACTAGCATCTTCGAGAACTGGTCCAAAAGGTATTATCCACACTTGGCTTTCACTTGGAGTTTTGATGATGTTTGTTCTTGTACTGATTAGATGCTGGAAACCTGTATGCCATATTAATTTCCGATGCTTTAATCCATCTTATTGTTTCCTCGATGGAATTAGACCTATATGATATATTTCGAAAATCTTAGTGAGTTCAGCGCATAAAAATATTCTTGAAGCTAACTTTGATACTTGACAGAATCATACGAAGCTGATAAGTTTTAGTTCAATTGTAAATCCAACTGGAAAAAGGAAAGAACAAAAAAATGGAAAATCCTAATTACAAATTGTAATTAGGATTTTCCATTTTTTTTGTTCTTTCCTTTTTTCAGTTGGATTTATGTTTTTTCTTAGTTTCCTTTTCCTTTCAGTTTTGGGAACAGTCTTTCTTATAAATAGTATGAGGATCGCTTGTGATAATCATCCAACAATTTAGAGGGCACAGTAGTTATTCTCGTTGGGAGATTTACTTTGGTTTTGTGTTTTCGTCTAGTTTATTTTTGATTTGGTGGTTGAAGTGCGCTCTTAACTCTAACAGATAGCATGAAGCAGAAAGGGAAGCAAGATAGCGCAGAACAGAATCCTTTAAAGAAAGGAGCAGACAGATCAGAAACAAGCTCCCAAGGTAGGCACGATAACGTTGGCGGTGTTGGTGGCATACAATCTTTCAAAAGTTTGCCAAAAGCAAAAGCAGATATATCTAAGGAGACAAGTTCTTCGTCAAAAAAGATAGAGGTGTCGGAGAGTCTTACTAGTACTATGAACAATATGTCTTTGACTGGGGAAACAGAAATCTCCAGGGATGTAAAAATTAGAAAAGCAAAATCAAAAGCAAATCATAAGCCGGAGGAGTGGATGCTTCTTGATAAAGAATCAGATACACTAAGTCAACTGAATCTTGCTATTGTGAGTTTCCTGAATTTCTGGCCACATGTAATGATATTTTTCCATGCATATTATTACTGACGTTTATGATGCGATTTGGCTGTAGGTGGGACATGTTGATTCCGGTAAGTCAACACTTTCGGGTAGGCTACTGCATCTATTGGGAAGAATATCTCAAAAACAAATGCACAAGTTTGAGAAAGAAGCAAAGTCGCAGGTAACCTGTTACTTGTTTGAATGTTAAGAGACTCGAAAATACATAATTCTCCTCCGTTTGCTTGACATTGTTGTACCTAATCCCATCAGGGCAAAGGGTCCTTTGCATATGCATGGGCGTTGGATGAGAGTGCTGAAGAGAGGGAACGTGGAATAACAATGACTGTGGCTGTTGCTTATTTCAATTCCAAAAGACATCATGTTGTTTTACTTGACTCTCCTGGTCACAAAGATTTTGTTCCAAATATGATAGCAGGAGCAACACAAGCAGATGCTGCGATTCTTGTCATAGATGCATCTATTGGTGCTTTTGAAGCTGGTTTTGATAATTTGAAAGGCCAGACAAGGGAGCATGCACGGGTTCTTAGAGGTTTTGGCGTGGAGCAAGTCATAGTTGCGGTTAACAAAATGGATATTGTTGGTTATTCGAAGGACAGATTTGATTTGATTAAGCAACATGTTGGATCTTTTCTGCATTCCTGTCGTTTTAAAGAATCGTCTCTCACGTGGATTCCTTTAAGTGCCATGGAAAATCAAAACTTGGTTTCAGCTCCGTCTGAAAGCCGCCTATCCTCATGGTATGTTGCTATTTCCTTTTCCTGATACTTAGTGTATAAATTGCTTAGCATATCTGAAACAGGCCATGACATGGTTAATATGTTTGTGAAATACAGGTATCAAGGTCCATGTTTATTGGAGGCAGTCGACTCTGTCAAGTCTCCTGACAGAGACGTCTCAAAGCCTCTGCTCATGCCTATATGTGACGTTGTAAGATCATCTTCGCAAGGGCAGGTATCTGCATGTGGCAAACTTGAAGCTGGAGCTGTTCGGCCAGGTTCCAAGGTACACAACTGCTACTTTATATACAGGTCATGTTTTGATGTTTTGGAAGTTTCTCAATGTTAAGTCCCGTTGTTATCATTAGCTTTAAATCGAAACACTTTCTTATGAATGCGCCTTGAGTATAAGGATACAAATCAAACCGCTTTAACTGATGGCTTATGTTACTGGAACTTTCTGGTAGATAATGGTTATGCCATCAGGAGATCAAGGAACCGTGCGATCTCTGGAGCGTGACTCTCAGGGTTGCACCATTGCTAGAGCAGGAGATAATGTAGCAATTTCCTTGCAAGGGATTGATGCAAATCAAGTAATGGCAGGAGGTGTTCTGTGCCATCCTGATTACCCGGTTTCAGTAGCAACTCATTTGGAATTGATGGTGCTCGTCTTGGAAGGAGCAAAACCGATCTTGCTCGGTTCTCAGGTAAAGAAAGAAGGCCCTCTCTCTCGTGCATGCTCAGTCGCTTATTATTCGTCTCAAGTTATCTGATCCTTTTCAATTGAATTTATAGTTGGAGTTTCATGTGCACCATGCAAAGGAAGCAGCAACAGTAGTGAAGCTTGTGGCAATGCTTGATCCCAAAACAGGGGAGCCAACAAAGAAGTCTCCTCGTTGTCTAACTGCTAAACAGAGTGCAATGCTTGAGGTTTGAGATCTCTCTTAGACTTGTATGAAACATTACAAAAACTGCTTTGATGAGTCTTGAAAAACTGTTTTTGTTGTAATAATCTGCAGGTGAGTCTTCACTATCCAGTTTGTGTGGAGACGTTTGCTGAAAGTAGAGCTCTTGGAAGAGTGTTCCTTAGATCATCAGGAAGAACAGTTGCGATGGGCAAAGTTACTCGGATTATCCAAGACTCATAAAAATTATTATCTATTGTTTGTCCTTCTTTTTCATTAGAAAATTGTTGAGTCGTCCCAAATTTTGTCTGCAATACCTATTAGGAAATATCCTAACTCACCTGCAAAAACATTATTCAGTTAAATTTCAGTGTGTAATTTTATTTATCTTATGTTTTCCATTAATGATGAAGTTACATTGTTGCCTTCTATCTTCTCACATAATGTTATTTAAGATTAAATTGGATACACTACACTATAGATTTGTTAAAAAACTTTTGGCAATTATCCTGCAACAATCCTATGGAGAAGTATGCAGAACAAAAAAAGAAACGTTAAGTTGGTATAGACTACAATTATGTTTCAGATTCAAATCAAAATTGAGTTATTGATACAAGGGGAGAAGGAAGTTGTCACATGATCTTATTTGCCATTTATAACCAATTGAGTCAAAGCTCGAAAGTAGAAAAAGAATGTTTTATGTACAAAAGGAGAGAGAACGAGATGACGTAGAGACAAGTATTTGGTGAAGAAGAAGAAACAATGTATCTGATCATCTTCGAATCATCCCATAAGCTAAAGGTGAGAGTGGCATTGTTACTACAATGACTTCTCTTCTTCGGCAGAGGTTTTGCAGATAGGGCACCAGTTCTTCATCCGTAGCCATTGTTGTACACAGCTCACATGGTACATATGTTCACATGGCATAGTCCCTACTTCATCTCCATCAACATACTCTTCCTGCATAGCATGTAAATATATATAACATTACATTAACCTCGTCTTCATTTCACTACAACCCTTGTGCTACCCAGTTGATTCATTTATAGTTTGAGTTAGAAAGTAGAGAAAGAGAGAGACCTGGCAAATACTGCACTTGATATCATCATCCTTATTCAGTGAATTGGGATCAGTTTCATCTATCTCCTGATAAATGCTTTTCTGGAGGCTTCTCGAGAGTGCTTCTTCGCTTAGAGCTGTGCTCACTGTACCCATTTGATCCCCCAAAGCTAGTAGTTCCTGCAAGATTTGTGTTCATATGATTTTAGCTTTAATAGACTTTTGATGTTAAGCTAAAAATGGTTCATAATAGGTCAAGAGACCAATATATATAGAAAACGTGCAAAACAGACCTCATATGACATGTTATCAATGTCAAGCCTCATATCTCTATGCTCATCAAAGAATCTGATCATACCACTTGAGAATAGATTCGTCTCCAAAGAAGCCAGTCGCTGTGTGAAAAGAAACTAGTAACATCAGAAAGACTCTATAATCGAATAAACATGTTCATATCAAAAGACCAAGCTTCTACTTACCTCGTATGTAAGCTCCTGATCATGTTCAATTCTTTCCAGGGCCAACAATACCTGATACATTGTCCAAATAGTGTTATCACGACCTAAAAACATGTCAAACGCTCTAATGAAATCAGACAACAAGGTGAAGGAAACTACCTCTGCGATTCCATTAATGTTGTAGTGACTTAAACCATCCTGGCTCACCAAAGAGCGTGAAGGTGAAGGGCTACCAGGCATCATGCTACTACTGCTCGGCCTGCTATGACTACTTGATGGAATAACTGAAAGAGAAGAACTTGGATTGGTTGGTGTTGGAGGATGAGGCGTTTGTCGAGAAGTAGCAGATGATGCAACAGCTCCAAGTCGCCCTGATCTACCAAAATTACCAGACCTTCTACCACTAACTGAAACAACACTGTTATCCCTGATGGTCGGTACTATTCGACTCCTTCTGTTGTCAGAAGCTGTGATGCCAGAAGAACTTTGATTCCTTCCCTTCACCCCCGACACGCTAGTCTTACTGGCTCTGCTAGAGGAGCTGCTCTCCTCATCAGAGCTTTTCCTTTTGGTCACACTGATTCTTGTTGCATTAGTGGAAACAACATCAGACACAGAACTGCACCTCAAGTTCCTCAATCCATTCCTGCTCAGACCACCTCTTACAGTGTGGTCGCTACCAGAAGAAGAAGAAACAGAAGAAGCCATCAGAGCATCAGGTTTCTGATGACTACTTCTGATGTTAGTTCCTCTACCTGAGCTTCCTGTCTTTGTCATTACAACTTCTCCAGAGACAGTGTTTTGAGAAGGAACAATGACAGTACCTCTTTTAGTCTTTTGGGGTGGAAGGATTGGCTCATCATGAACACTGCTCGCTTCTGAAGAATCTGTGTCCAAATTAGACCTCCTGCCAGTAAATGTGGATGGTTTTCTTAAGTATCCAAGTCCACCCGGAGTTCGAGATGAACTCCCAACAATCTCCTTCCCATTAGAGGAGGAACAGACCAAAGGCCGACCAACTTTTGTATTATTGTCCGTAGAGCCAATCCTAGTTCCCTTGGTGTAAGACACCTTGGCACTACAACCAATCCGGCTGCAGAAGGAGACACTCTTTTCATCTTTCTTGTTCATATTCTCACGCAGTACAGGAACGCTTGCTTTTCTAGGCAAAACCATCCTGTCAACAGATCGTTTACCCGCACATCCATCCATGGATTAAAAGAAGAAACCTTTTCTCTGCAGACAAGACAAAATAATAAAAATTTCATTAAAAGTGCTTTAGTAACACCAAACAAAAACTCAATAAACAAGATAAACACAGCTTCAACAACTCATCAAAGCTTTAAGGATAATCTTCCACCAAAATCAAAGAAAAGTTTAAAGCATCCACAGAAAGAACATATTAACCACACACACAAAAAACACTTAAGGGAAGAACATGGAAGCGGATGTATACATCATCCATAAAAACACACACCTAGATGCCTATCCGACATTTTAATTTTTTTTCTTGATGCATACTCTCAATTAAAACTTGTGTCCTTGTTATTGATGTAAAAACTCTATATTGACATATACACAACTAAAATTATAACTTAAATCATGATGTCCTAAGCGGTCTAGTTAAAGGTTACCTATACTCAGGACCGGTCCTAAGCGGTCTAGTTTATCATGATGTCCTAAGCTTCAAGTATAATCTTCCACCAAAATTAAAAGAAAAGTTTAAAGCATCATAGAAAGAAGAACATATTAACCAAACAAAAAACCTTTACAGGAAGAACATGGAAGCGGATGTATAGATCATCCAGATGAATACACACCTGGATGCTGGTCCAACATTTTAATTTTTTTCTTAATGCCTACTCTCAATTATAACTTTGTGTCCTTGTTATTGATGTTTAAAATTTATATTGACATACACACAATTAAAATTCTAACTTAAAATCATGATGTCCTAAGCGGTCGGTTTCTTTATCTATGCTCAGGACCGGCCCTGGAGTTGTTTATAAATATAAGACCAAAAAGCTCATTCTATGATCATGGACACAGAGAGAAAACAAAGGGTTCTTATTAAAATTAAATGGACTATCAATAAACACAATGAATCTTTTAATCTGTGATTACAGGTTCACCATGGAAGCAGAGCTCAATCACTTCAAAAAAAAAACCAAAGAGATATACAAATCAATAAACACTTATGATCTCCGATCAAAACTACATATCAATAAACACTTAAACAGGAACCGAATCCTATCAATCGAAAGACATAAACAGTAACATACGAAAGAATCTGAAACAAGCATCAAACATAGAACCACACGTAAGCTTAACAGAGAAGAACAAAAAATTATATATTCCGGCGTTACCTTGTTCACCTTTTCCGAGCGATGATGATGACTCTCCGCCGTCTGTTTGTTATTTTACAAAAACGTGGAGCGATGAGCGAGAGAGAGGAGATGTGTATAAGTAATAAAGTTTGTGGGGTTTATAAAGCTTTTAATTAAGCTCGGGAGGAGTGGCGTAGCAAGAGTGGAAAAGTAGCCAGATAGATCTGGACCGTTGATTCTGGGTTTGGTTCAACGGAAGCTAAAGATGGACGGATGAGATACACACTGACGTCTCCTTCTGTAAACGGAAGAGAGAAAACGACACCGTTGTCGTTAGTGGCGTTACGTATGGTAGACGGGATCATATTGAATTTTATTTGATTTTTTCTCTTTTTTTGAATGAAATTTAATTGAGTTTTTTAAATGTAGAATTAAAAAAAAACAGATTAGATTAATCGATTAATTACGTGTATTGATGATGTCGAGAAAGGTGTATTAACAAACGTATCGTCCTTTTTGGCGTAAATCAAGAGACTCTTGTTTATCAAATAATCAACCATGTACTTGTTCGTTGTTGATCGGTCAAAACTAATTTATTTTTATATTAATTAAAATAAATTTATTAAGAATATAAATATATATATATGTATACATTGAGTTTTAGAGATGCGATTTAAAATTAATAAAAAATAAAAATATGAAAAAGTTTTACAATAAAAACAAATATTTCGATTATCTTTTTAAAATTATTTTTATGATAAAATTTTTAAAATGATTTCTTAAGAGATTTGTCTTTAATTGTGTTCAAATCCAAAAAAATATGTTTTTGCTTACGACAAAACTGTTTAGCTGTATGTTTTAATGTGAATATTATATATGAAAATTTGTTCTAATTAAGGGACTCTACACATATAAAATGCACATTTTGCACATACTATAATAGGAACCAATCCTAAATCTTACGACTCAATAGTATATATCGCTTTATAATTTTTTTTTTTTTTTGATAACTCAGGTCTCCGAACACTATTTGGGCGTCCGACTATCCACCCGAAGGCGGTCCTGGGGGCCAAACGGAAACCATGTTAAATCCGTCTATTTAGGGTAATAATCAGTTTGGCTTCTGACTGATGATCGTCGTGGTGAATACCATGTTATTATGTTCAACTCCTGCGGCCTGCTAATCATCACCAGCCCTGAGTGATCATCACAGCGGCAGAAGATAAGAGACATATACATATGCAACGTGATAAGTGCATGCACCATTTACGTGTGCACTTTCAAAAACCAAGCTGGCAATGACACTTTCATTTCATTTTGAATTTGTTTTAACACTTTTTGTTTTTAAATTTTATAAATGTTCTTTATTATATAGATTATTTGAAAATATAAAGAAAGAAAATATAAATAAAAAGAAAAAAGAAAATAAGTGTAATAATCATCACCATCATAATTAATATGAATACGACACGTAAGAAACTCACTTATTAAATAATATTATAGATATATAAAAAATTATAATTTTTATTTACATTTTTGATAATTAATACGGAAATCTATATTTACTATTTACTAATTTTGCAATTTTACAATTATTTTTTATTTTTAATATTGTGACACGTAATAAATCAACAGTCAATATATATTAATTTCTAAATGAATCAGACCAACATTTTTATTTTAAAAAGATAACTTACAAAAGCCAACTATATAAAGCATGTAATTAGCTAAATAAAGAACAAAATATTTTCCCATTGAACATATAAAAACAAAAGGAAATTAATTATTATTCATAAGGAAACAAAAAGATATTAGCTAATTTTAGATAAGTATGACCACCTAATACATTATATTAGCTCAAACAAAAGTCTAAAGTTTTCCGAAACGGTCGAGATCGTTGTAACTTATAATCAAATTTTAAGTTTGGTATTATTTTGTTAAGCAAAAAAACAAATGAGAAGATTCATTGTCTCCACCACCACCTAAGAAATGCGAGATTTAAGCTGCGTTTACAAACAACAGAGTTCCAAAAATAAAAATGAAAACCTAATTTTCCACCACCAGTCTTTGGAGATTATTTTGCTTGATATACAAGCATTGTCTCTCTGGCTCGAAAGCTTCCATTCATCTCCTTTTGATCTCAAGGTACATCTTCTTCTTCTCATAATAATTCATGTCGGAGTTTATAGAGTTAGGTCTTGCTTCTACTCATTTGATAGTCTTCTGAGATATTGCATTACCACCACCACAGGTCGTTATTTGATTTCTGAATGATGGCAACGAAACCAGACAACCAAAACCTCCTCAGATCAAAATCTCTTGGCAGAAAGCCAAAGCCTGTACCATCATCAGAACCTGAAGCGAGTGCAGATGGGTCTGGTCGGAAACCAATTGAGAAGTCTTTGCCCAATTATCTGAAACCAACAATCAGCTCGAGGCCTGACCCGGTCAAGTTCTTGAAGAAGAAGAACGCTGTGGAAGACAAGCTTCTTCGTAGACGATCCTTTGATCGTCCACCTTCGTCTTTGACTTCTCCATCAACTTCACCATCCCAAAAGTATCTCAGTACCTCTCCTCTTTCACGTCCACGAGAGAGACCCGTTGTTCCAAGAGAGAAGCCCGTCACGGGTCTGCGCTCTACAGCTTTCCATGGAAGCAGCAGAGGCGGTCTCAGAGGAGGTAGTACGGTGAAATCGACTCATGTGGCTTCGAGAGGATCTCCAGGGGTAAAGAAGAGTGGTCTGAGCGGTGCTAGTTCTTCCAAGAGCAAAAAGGAAGGTTCTGAGAATGTTCCGAAGAAATCTTCGGGTAAAGAGATTACCCAAGAATCTTCTCCTGTTGCGCCTCCTCACGAGGATGAAGAGGAGATTATCAAGCTTGAGACCCATGTACAAGTTTCTGATCACAAAGACGAAAATAAGGACCAGGTTGCACAACCAGATGAATCTGTGGAAGAGAAGGAGACCGGTCCAATGGATGCCTCTACAGAAGGAGAGCTGATCAACGAGAATAAAACAGAGGAGCTAAAAGAACCAGAGAACACCCAAGAAAACAACAGTGAAGAGAAGGAAGAAGTTGAAAAGAAGGTCGATGATCATGAGGAGAATAACGAGACAGTTGCTGCTCCAGATATGAAAGAAGCTGCGGATGTGGAAGATGAAGAAGCTGAAGTTAAAAAAGAGGAGAGCGAAAGCAGCAAAGTGAAAGAAGAAACAACAGAATCAAAGGCTCAACTAGAAAACTTACCAGAGGTCAGCACAAAGAAGGAAGTGGTGCAAGGGAAGAAGGAATCTCCAACAGCTTACAACGATGTAATAGCAAGTAAGTTGCAAGAGAGCTCGAGGAAGAACAAGGTCTTGGCTCTTGCTGGAGCCTTTCAGACAGTTATTGACTTTGAAACTGCTGCATCTAAGTGATATACAGACAACAACTGCGTCTTGTTAGCTTTCCTATGTCACTGCTTTCATCGTTTTCCTGTTGATTTTGGACAAATGACTTATATGGTTTTGCCTGTGAACATATCAATGCTTCACATCTCTGCATTTTTCTTGTCTTCACCCAAAGAGATTTCTATATGCAAAAAAACGTGACAAGAAAATCTAACTGAAATTAATTCATACTAAAAGGGATTTTACTTAACTTACATCCACCAGAGCAGCTTTTGCTCTGGTTCAAACAGTCTATACAATTGTTCTCTTGTAAAAGCTCCTACTGCCTTTGAGCTATAACCGCTCCCACAACAATGAATAACTATAACCATCTTATGTTTCTTTTCCAAAACAAGATCTACCACGCGACCAATCGATGTTGTTGTACTCACACATGGAGGCGAGCTTCTCATCATTGAGACCAATGGCGCTTCAAGCTACAAAGAAAGTAGTTAAGTGCACATAATATATCAGTTCATCTTTCTTCTTTTGTGTCAGCAAATGCTGAAGCTGAAAAAGATTCTGTATTAAAACTTACATTGTTGCAATCCTCCCGATGCAAAAGGCCTATGCAGCTTCCCCACTCGTCTACAATTGGCACAACTTGCTCCTTGTAAAACCGCATGACCACATTCTTCAACTGCAGTGTGCCTAGCAGTGGCCGAGTGGCTTCAAATGGAATCATAATACTCTCTATTGGTTCGCCCGGTATCACCTGAGTCAATAGATCGTTGTTAAATACCCAATATCACACCAAACTACACAAACTTCATCTTCCAAGATCATTTGCATGAATAGCGAGTTAGGAAATAGGAATATCTTTACCTTACTGAGTAGATGTGGACGCAATATGGACTTGGGAAACCCCAACAATGCTTCTAGGCGAACAGCAGCCTGCGGTTGAACACAATTCATTTAAGTGGAATTCAACGGACCTAACATTTGTCTACCAAAACAAATATATAGTGCCTGAAAATAACTTTTCACAGCATACCATGCCTCCACTAGTCGTCCAAGGTATTGCCTTCCACCTTCTAACAATACTTGTAAGAATTCCAAGGGCCTCATCCAGCTGACAAAATTATCCAGAAAATTAGGAACAAAAACCATCACCAGACACCAGACTAGTAGATATTATAAGAAAATGCTAGACATCACATAATAGATAAAGCCAGAATTTCAATTCAATAGAAGGACCGGCACGTCTAAGAATTTCTTTTTTACCTGACCCGCATTGAGAGCTGCTTCCATCAGCAGATTATCAGCTTCTTGTTGGACTGCCTTGGAGATTCTTCCCGAAGAATCAGGCCATAGGCGAAGATACAGGTTTCTAACCATGCCATAACCTCCTTGAACAGCAAACGCACGCATCATAGACATGTATAAGTGTGGCTTTGGTCTCAAATCTACATTAGCTCCGCTTCTCTTCAATATTTCACCAAAGACACAAAGGGCCCCTGTGAACAGATTCAACAGGGATCCTAAGGACTCCAAACCCATCTATGTACCTTATTTAGAGAGCAATACAATGTAACAGCAATGCATAGTAACATACCGCTTGTTGAACCACACTTTAGAAGAGCATCAACGACTGCTGTAAATGCAGTTCGGTCAATGAACAAGCTATCACACAGTTTCATTTCCAGATATATTTCTTGCAGTGATATCAGATCCTTCGCATCTCCAAATCCCTAAGAAGTAGGAATCCATCACAAGATGTCAAGTGTATAGCAATAAAGTTAGATCTGCAAAGAGATCCACAGTTTGCTTACTCACCTTCACCAAAGTTGTGTATGTTATAACATCTGGATAAAGAGAATCATCGTAGAATTCCTCTGCTTTCTCCTGAAATTTTGTAGAAAACAAGACATCATAATTAACGTGAGCCAAGCACTACCCCAGTACTACTCTGAGTAACACTTGGAGTATAAAACTGGCCTTTTAAATACACACATGTGACCTTCATTTCCTTTAGAAACTTCATAGCCGCATCCAAATCGCCACATTTGATGCAGGCATGGATCAAAGTATTGTAGGTGGGCCTATCAGGCTCCAATCCAAGTCGTAACATTTCATCCAGCAAAATAACTGCTGCTTGTGGAGATCCTGAGTTGACATACCCCTGGAAATACAACAACCATATAAAAAAACTACCTTTCCTATTGATAATGGCAAAAGCAAGAAAACATAAACCATGAAGATGTTTCTCTCAGACTAAATGCAACTATGCGTTACGAAGTACTGATAGAGTATTGATAGTAGAAATACGCTGTATATTGATATGATACGATTCTCAACTTGTACCAAATACAAGCTAAGTCTAGAACCTAAGGATTACACCTCAAGAACCCAATAAACTTTCTAAAAGGCCAAGACTAACATTCTCTTAAGCCAACTATTATCAAGTACCTTCATCAACAAGTTATAGATGAGAATTGATGGGCCGCCATGCTCTAGGAGTAAAGTTCCATATCGTGCAAGCAGACCATTGGCACGCCGTAAATCTCCTGCACTAGATCAATATCAAGTACTTATGCATCAGCCTCAAGCCAGGACATTTCCACTTCATGAACTCAAAGATTACATCATCAACATTAGCAGCAGTCTGATTGAGCATGAGAAACTTGAAGAATCTTACCAGCATTGATCAGAGCGTCAAGCAGACCATAGACAAGAGATGATGACAACTTTGGATTCCCAGCAGCAGTTCCTTTCTCTATAGACTCCATTATTTGAAACGCTTCATCAATCCTCCTAGCCTTTCCCAATCCCTTTGCCAAATCAAAACATTCCAAATCAAATCCATAAGGTGTTTCAGTAATGAGAAAGAGCCAAGACCTCACCTTCAAGATAGTGGCGTAAGTGATAGAATCAACGCCACATCCACCAGGCTCTCCCATCTCACGAAACATCCGTAGAGCCAAATCAACATCTCCGCAGTGAACGCAAGCCTCCAAAACGGAGTTCATCACGATCGTGTTCAACCTCCCATACCGTTTCTTAGCTGCTTCCACCTCCTCCACTATCTGATCCAGCTGGCGACGCCGCGTGAGGAGCACGATGCGAGAGGTGAGTGGCTTGAGGTTGACACGCCTGGAGTAGCGATTCCCTCTGCTGGGGTAGCGCCGTTGCGTCGGAACGGAGCATGAGGAGGGAAGGAGAGTAGAGATAGCTGAAACACGATACATTGTACAGGAAGCTACCGATCCGCCATTGATGATGGGCTTCGCTGTACCTTGGAGCTAAGCGAAGTGGATAACGTCAGAGAGAATCTAAATCAGTCAGTCACTGACAGTGGCAAGTGGAGATCATTTGGGCCTTGGGCTTCAATATTGAAGCCCAATAGGAGGGTGTTGCTCTTTGTTTTGATCTTTGAAAGTCCCACATCGCTAACAATAGAAGAATGGGAAGCATAAGTAGTAGTATAAAAGAAGAAGCGAGTTGAACGAACAAATCATACCTTTCTCGGCCTTTTGGCTAAGATCAAGTGTAGTATCTGTTCTTATCAGTTTAATATCTGATATGTGGTCCATCGGGCCACTCGATATTAACTCTATTTTTTTAGGGTGAAGGCCCATTAAGGTAGCTTGCTATCTGGGTCTTCTTGAGTCGCCCATGCGTTGCACTATTGCATGGGCCTGGCTCAGCCCGCCAAACCTATAGTTTAATAATTTTACAACTCTGGTTCCTGTATTACTCGAGCCTCACATTTCTTGCTTTTAAAAAAAAAATTTCAGTAACTATTGGGCCAGTAAAAAGGGCATAAATCTTATTACAAACTATTTATGCTTTTGAAACTTGGAAGTCAAAAGTGGCTGTAAAATGGGTTAATAAAACCTAAGCTACCAACAATAGATCCATTGCAATTATGATAGACATGATGATGTATATTATATAACCTAATAATATATTTACATTGTTTTATTGGTCCACCATCAAGATAGTTCTTCATTTAAAAACATCCTAGTTGTTGTTTGTAAATAAATAGAAAAGTGAAAAGTAATGTTACTACTAAGTATGAAATTACGGTGATGGTAATGAAACCCGGAGTTGTGTTACCCACTTTGAATCATATTTCTCAAAACCTTACATGCAAAAAGTTTCGGTTCCATTGATAATCTTTTCCTTCTTTTGTTATTGCCATAGTTTTTTTTTTGTATGTTTCAGTGAGATTCTTCTCACTAATTCTTATTATATATTGATTACAGTGACGTATAACAACATAGAATTAACGACACAAGCAATGAAGTAAACATAAACTCCACTAATCCTCTATAGATTGCGGCCGGACTATCAGATTTAGGATAATTTTTCAGGTGAACAGAAGAGTTTACACTTTTACACAAAACAAAAGACAATATATATAGAACAGATTTACTTTAGATCTATCTTCCTGATTGATTTATTATTGGCATTTATGATTAAGACACCTAAAAGTTCGTTGTCAGACAAAAATGTAAAGAACTCTGACAGAGGCCCTACTCTTATTTAAATATTTCTTCAGTAATGGTACCAAAAGTAACGAATTTTTTTGTAATGGACTTGGATTTGGAGCAAAACTCGAGTGTAATTGTGTAAATATCTATACTGTTCCCTCCGTTTTTAAATAATATTTTTTAATTACACTAGAGTAACACTCAAATGTAATTGTGTAAATATATATACTATTTTCATTTAATATATAATTATTTAAATAACATTTAAAAAAAAATTAATAGTTGTTTAAAAGATTAAGAAAAAAATTATATGCAAAAAAGTTGTATTGAAAATGTAGAGTAACACTTTTTATGAAAAAAAAATAATGGTAGAATGACAATATAAAAAAAAGGAGTATTTAAATGTGCTATTTATGCTCTTGTAAGTTAGTGAAACCTATCATGCACCTGGATTTAATTTTCTCATCGTATGCTGATATCTTATCATCCACCTTAATACTTTTTTTTCTAAAACTAAAATATGATGTGTTGGTTACCCTAAATTCACTTGAATATAATAATGAAATTAACTATATGATATTGTACTTTCTCAAAAAAAAAACTATATAATATTGTCGACTGAAAATATAGCCAACCCACTCTTTGACAACAAAAAAATATGTGAATGCACCCAACAGTTGACAAACAATTCCCAATAACTATTGATCATATTCATATGATATACCTTTATTTATTTTAGTGTTTTTTTTTTTTTTTTTTTTAACCTTGGGGGTATCCCAGCCTTCGGCCAGACTAATCCCTAAAGGGGTGGTGCGCCCCGCGGATGGAGCCTCACTCCGGGTATTCAAATGGGCTTTACCAACACAGCCCATATCCGCGTTTTGTTGAGCAGAAATGGCAGTTCGCCTCAGGAGGATCGAACCCGCGGGCATGACAATTGGCCAACAGGGTTCTTTCCAACTGAGCTACCTCATCCGCTCTATTTTAGTTTTTTTTTGATTAAACTTTATTCCCAATAACTATTGATCATATTCATATGATATACCTTTATTTATTTTAGTTACAATTAAAACTTCTACAACATGTACCCATGTTAATCATGGATGGAATGAGTCTAACGAGCTATAATATTCTTACACAAGTATTTATTTTGAAATTCGTCTAATATATTCTCTTTTTCTGTAGGTGGTCACTTTCTAAAATCCAGCTTTACACACACATAAATATATTACATTATATAAAAGAAGTAATTAGATTAGGAAGAACGCTGAAAAGGATTGTCTTGCTTTAATCGAGAGTTAAATTAATAAACAAATCTGCTGTTTAAGGATTCGTGTCCCCCCATCCAACGAATATCTCCACATTCTCGTCTTCCTTCTCAACCCGTAAAATAATAACATTATCCCTATTATTCCCTAATCTTCAAGACTTCAACCACCGTCCATTTTTTTTGGCGCGAGATCAAACAAAACATACAAACTGGTGTTTTAAAAGAGCAACACCACGTGTCGCCCAGCACTACTTACACGTTGTAAACGTTGCAAAAGTGAGGATGGTATTGCCACATGTCGGGCTAATCACATGTTGTATATATACTAGTAGCAACTACGGGGACGGGACAAAAGGCTCCGAGCGCCGTTCAGATCGTGGGATCATCTTCAATTCTAGCACCTATTATTATTATTTTTTTAATTAAAAAAAAAAATCTAAAACGAATCATTCACATACCATCACAATGAACCGTTATTTATTTAAAATAGTAAATAATAGTGCTTAGAGTTTTAGTAAGTCTCACCCGCTAAACACTCTCTAAGAGCATGTTTATTGCTAAAATTCTTTAGTGTCTCTTAAGTGGATCATAATGACTTTTTAATTATTAAAAATATGATAAGGAATTTTGTTAAGAGACATATAATTAGAGGGATTTATTGGTAGTATCTTAATTAATGGGGGAAGAGAGAAGAGAAAAAGAGAAAGAGAGAGAGAAACAAAGAAATGAAACACGTAGAAAGCATCAATATTTTCCTCTGACCAATTCCTCTGTGACAGGTGGATGGTAAGAGACGTTCCTTCTGTTGCTTAATTAAGGTACGTTCTTTCTCTCCTTTCCTTTTTTTCTTTTATTTTAGTTACAATTAATACTAAAAATTCTACTTAAGAGACACCAATAAACTTGCTCTAAGAGTTTTGGTTGAGCTGGGTGCTCTAAAATGGCTTAGCTGTTTTCTTTCTTATTTAACAAAAAGTACCCTTTAATCTAATTGTTCTGGTTAATATTAGTATTTTTAGGTACTTTAGCTGATGATTTTTGTATTATTAAACTTAGCAGTACGTATTATATTTTCGATAACTAATTATGTGCCAATACAGTTGTCTTCCGCTCCATTTAATTGCGAGAATAGGGTTTTTATTCATTTTAATACATAGTGTGTCGTACGTTGTCTTTATGGTTTCTTTTTTTTTTCTCAAGTTTCAAATTATTGATCATACTTTCCAACTGAAATTGAATCGAAGAACATAAGTTCTAAGATTATATTAATTTTATGAAATATTAAAGTATGTTCGTTACATCGTGGTGGTACATGTGGTAGCTCTGGCATGCATGAAACATGAATGTCTGGAACCAATTGGAATACGTGTGTACTTTCGTCAAACATTGACATTTTATAGACTTTATAGAACCAGATTACAATACCTTATTCTTCCTACACTACAAGAAAACAAGGATTTGCCGACTGCAAAATTAGTAGGCAATCAGTCGCTATATCAGTATTACTGACTAATTAGCGACCGAGTAGAGTGGTCGTAATATAGCTCGTCGCTAATTAGATCAGTCGTTAATTAGTCGGTAAATAGCGACGGATTACCTACTGATTTTTCAGTAGCTAAAAGAGTCACTAATCGGTCGTCAAATTTAGCGACCAATCAATGACTCCATTAGCGACTAAGTTAAAAAAATATTTTAAAAAATAAATCACAAATTAAATCAATAATAAAAAATAAAATAATAAAATAATTCACAAATTAATTAATTTGAAAATTAAAATTGATTTATATATTAGAATTGATTTACATTGTTACAAAAAAAATTTACAAAAAAAAATTAAAACTAAATCTAAATCTAAATCTAAATCTAACGTCGTCAACATCCGCCAGCACCACCGCCACACCACCACCACGTACCTCCGCCGCTTCCACACCATCATCATCCCACCACCTCCATTAAGCTCATCGACCTCCTCTCACTGTCTCACATTCTTTTACCAAGAAAACAAAAATTTCAAGATTCAAAACAGAGAGAGAGAGAGAGAGAGAGAGAGAGAGAGGTCGAACCATGGTGGTGGAGCGGTGACCGTGCCGTCATATGTCTCCAGTCTTGCTTCTTCATCACCGCCTCCATACCAAACCGGTCTCCTCCACCTCCGTCATATGGTGTATCGTCATCGTCATCATCAATTTTGGCTGGATCCGACCCACTCGTCTCCATTAGTCACCCTTCTCCATTCCTGACCATTCATATTTTTTCTTTGTTGCATCTCCAAGGAGATGTAATTGTCGACAAAGATAAACACAAAGAGAAAGAGAAAGAAATACAAATAGATGCAATCTGGACCTTTCATTATATTTAATCTAATGGCTAAAATCATCGATCCACACATCAACTTTTTTAACCAATAGGAAGAGAGAGGGTGAGTGAAAAAGAAAATAAATCAGTTAAAAATTCTTTGTATAACTTTATTGTTGTATTGTCTTTGTTTATTTTTAATGAAGTGTAGAACTTCTTTAACAAAAAAAAGTTTATAAAATTTTAAAGAGTGTAGTATTTTTATATACTTTGATACTTTATGTTACAAAAATTGTTTTATGGTTTTATTTTTAGAAACTGTATAGGGAGTGATGGTTGAATATTTGGGTTTTGTGTTAATTGAAGGATATATAGTTAAGTTTAAAGTTTGGAGTTTGAAAAATATGAATTGATTTATAAGTTTAAAGTTAAATAATTGAAGTATATATGTTTAGGATTATAATATATAAGGTTTGGGGTTCAAAGTTTAAAGGATATATGGGTATATTAAAGATTAGTATGAGAAATAAGAATAAATTTACAATGTTAAAATTATATAATGGAAAGTATAAGGAGTTTAGAATATATATATAAAGTTTAGATTTTAGAGTTTAAAATATATAAGAGGGTTTGAAAATCAAGAAAGTGTATATAAAATGGGGTTTGATATGAATTTTGGTATTTGAAGTATAATATAGTGTTTGAGTTATGTAGTTTAGGAGTTAGATTTGAGATTTGAAGTATACAATAGAAATTGAGATTAAGTTTGAAAAATTTAGATTTTTGTTGTTGTGATGTTTAGGATTTGTTGTTTAAATTTAAGTTAAAATTTAAAATAAGAAAAAATTAGAGTTTTAAAGATTATGTTTAAAGTTTGGGTTTTAAAGAAAATTTTCAGTTCTTATATATATATAATATTTACCGACTGTTACTATTCAGTCGCAAAAAACAGGTACACCTACCAAGAAACGCCGCAAACGTGCTTGTACCGGTTTTTGGCGACTGAATAGTGACGGTTTAGCTACTACATAAATCAGTCGGTAAACAGTCGCTGATTTAGCGACCGATTACCGACTGTTTTTTCCGACGACTATTTTAGTCACATATTAGTCATAAAATACCGACCTTCTTATTGTAGTTGGTGTTTACCGACCGTTTAGTGACTGTTTTGTTGTGGTAGCAATTCCGTCGGTAAACAATCGGTAAACAGTCGATAAATATAGCTACTGCATATTCAGTCGGTAAAAACAGTCGGTAAATACATGTTTTCTTGTAGTGAGCTAGAAAGATGCAAAAAGAAATAAAGCATTCATTCAAATGTTACTTATTGATAGCTAAAATGATCATGTTATCCTATTTTGGTTAAAATGTAGTTCACATTAAACAGTACAATTGGAACCTTCAAAGCGCAAAATGCAATCACGCTATCACGAATCCCGTTATCGTTCTGCTTAAAGGACTTGTTATAATCATCGGATGAGTTGATTATCCGTGCTTTCTTAAAAGCTTAACATGATATAACGATAATAGATCGTTTGATTGTTTAACTCTTTAACTCATGCAAATATGATATACTTATCTAGCTATAAAGAAAACATAACTGACATGCACATGTGATGTGACCTAGTTTTGTGTTAGAGCATCAATAACCCAAAAACCCACTTAAAGTCTTTTAATAATTTTTAAGTATTAAATGTTAGTTAAAAGACTTAATTAAAAGACACCAACATTTTTGTGCTTTAGTACTAGTCTCTTAATTAAAGGGAAATATAACAAAAGATTTGAAGCTACAGAGAGAGAGATTAGAAATCGGAGTGCCATCAATGGGATTCGCCGTTTCATCGTCGAGAGAGAGCAACCAGAGAAAACGCTTCAACCTTTCCTCTAGCCACCCAAGCTTGGACACATGTCTCACAAGAGACGTTTCTTCTTTCTCTTAATTAAGAGACGTGTCTTCGATATTTCATTATTTTTTTTTATTTTTTTTTCTTTTAAATCTAATTAATCTAAGAGACCCAGGTAAGAGCTTCCGTTAATCATGCTCTTAGTGCCATCACTATGCTGTTAACTACCATAATGTTGCATGGTCGTGACCAAATTTAAAAAAAAACGTATACATACATACATATGCATATATTGGAGTTGCAATTGGCCGACTAATTGAATTAGTGGAAAATAAAACAATCTACAATGGTAGAGACCAATCTCATTTATATAAAACCGGTTAAGTCCATTGGTTTGGTTTAATTAAAGAATCGAACCAAATTATGAATCCAACATATACCACGGTTTAATAAATAGCTAACGATCGTTAACCACCATTGCCGCCAGATCTCGTTACATTTCTCTCGTTAAAAAGGTGGGGTCCTTAAAATTCAACGGAGCGTAACGTCAACGCGCCGCCTCGTATATAGCTCTGTCACCTATGCGAGTCATAAAAAGCAGAGAACAGAAAAGAACAGAGACTTTAGAAATTGTGAGACGAATCGAAACGTGTCGAATGATTCGGTACTCAGAAAGTAAACACAACGTGCAAGGAGTAACGAGAGAGAAGAGAGAAAGAGACTTTACCAAAGAGAGATGGAATATAATAGTATAACATTGACCTCTCTGTCTCTTGAGCAACCAGCACATGCTCCTCTCTCTCTCGCTCCCTTGTAGTTTTTTGTTTGTTTAATCTCCCTATCTTTCACAATTCACATGCACCCTCTCCTCTCTCTTCCCAATGCTCATCAAAAGGTTTTATTTTTTATTTACTCTAACTCCCCTTGACGACGCCGTCTCTCTTCAGATCTACTCACTCTTCCTTCATCATCATCATCATCATCTTCTTCTCCCCTATAAGGTAAAAAACTCCTGATCCAATACCTTCCATTGTTTCTTCATTTTAATCAAAAATTGTTTTTTTTCTTCCTCCATGGATTCCACTGTGACACACACATGATCCAATTAACCTTCTTAAGTTCTCTTCCCTCCTCTGTTCTCCAGATCATTTCTCATAAAGTCTCATCCTTTTTTTTTTACAATTTATATTGAGTCTTTGAGTTTTTTTTTTTAATTAAATGAAACTTTCATAGTGAAGCTATAATCTTCAATCTGAGAAAAAAGAAACTAATCCAGATTGTTTCTTGGTGACTCTTCAAATCCAAAGCTCACCTTTTATTCAAAGTTTCCCGCTCTTCTTCAAATCCACATTGTCCTTTTCAGACAGAGATAGTTTGTTCTGACTTGTCTGAAACGTGGTGAATGTAGGTTTCTTGGAGCGTGTTTTGTTCTTGTATGAATTAGAAACTCTGAATAAATGGTCTGTGAGATGGAGACTGATCATCAGATTGAAGAGATGGACGTGGAAGTCTTACCTTCCATGTGGCCTGAAGACGTGGGAGTAACCCAAGCAGACAACCACCAGTTCAACGTTGGTGATTCCGACACGTTAAAAGAAGTCGACATCGCTGAGAAACGCACCATGGCTGATCTAAAACGTTTACCTGAACTCATCAACACGACCGACCAAGGCTCCTCTCAGCTCACCAACCTTGTGAAACAATGGGAGTATATGCAGGACCACGCGGTTAGACTATTAAGAGAAGAGCTCAAGATTCTCACTAAGCAAAGAGAAGAAGCTGAGGCCAAAGAGTTGAAGATTATAGAGGAGCATAACTTTGAAACCGAAGAGCCTGAGAATGTGCCTGTTTTGGATGAGAGTAGTGATCTTTTCCGCAGGTTTAAGGAGAAGAAGAGGGATAAGTTGGTTGGTAGGAAGAGGATTGAGATTGATGAGGAGTTTGATACGGTTGCGTATTGGAAACAGAAGGCGTTGAGTTTGGAGAAGATGCTTGAAGCGAGTACTGAGAGAGAGAGGAGATTGATTGAGAAGTTGAATGAGAGTTTGAAGACTATGGAGAGTCACTCAGCACCTGTTGAAGAGTTGACTCAGAATCTTAAAAGAGCTGAAGGGTTCTTGCATTTCATTCTTCAGAATGCTCCTATTGTTATGGGACATCAGGTAAGTAAAATGTTTGACTTAAATCTCGGTGCACCAGTAAAAAGAACACATGGATCTTTACAAGTAATGTTTCTCTGATTCTTTGTTCGGTTTTTCGGTTTCAGGATAAAGATCTACGGTACTTATTCATCTACAATAAGTTTCCTACTCTAAGAGAACATGTAAGAGAAAAGCTTTTTGTTCTTGTCTTGTTATCTTCTTGTTTACTGATCATGTTAATGTTCAGGACATATTGGGGAAAACAGACGTTGAGATATTCCATGGAGGTGGAGTGAAAGAGTCTGAAGATTTCAAGAGAGAGGTTCTTGAAAAAGGAAAAGCTTCAAAGAGAGAGATCACATTCGAGACAGACTTGTTTGGTTCAAAGACTTTTTTGATATACGTTGAGCCTGTTTACAACAAAGCTGGTGAGAAAATCGGTATCAACTACATGGGAATGGAAGTAACTGATCAGGTGAGGAAGAGAGAAAAAATGGCTAAACTTAGAGAAGACAACGCAGTGAGAAAAGCTATGGAATCAGAACTTACCAAGACTATTCACATTACAGAGGAGACAATGAGAGCTAAGCAAATGTTAGCAACAATGTCTCATGAGATAAGATCACCGTTGTCAGGAGTAGTTGGAATGGCTGAGATACTTTCAACTACAAAGCTGGATAAAGAGCAAAGACAGTTGTTGAATGTCATGATCTCTTCTGGAGATTTGGTGCTTCAGTTGATTAATGACATTCTTGATCTCTCCAAGGTTGAATCAGGTGAGAAAGAAATGTTTTCAAGTTCTTATTTCAAGATTCTTGATGACATTTTGTGTTGTTTTTAGGTGTGATGAAGTTAGAAGCTACAAAGTTTCGGCCAAGAGAAGTGGTGAAGCATGTGCTTCAGACAGCTGCTGCATCACTGAAGAAAGATTTGACATTAGAAGGGAACATTGCAGATGAAGTCCCTATTTTGGTTAATACACAAACTACACACTTCCTCAAAGAGTTAATGTGGCAAAGTCATTGTAATCTAACTTCTTCTCATGTTCAGGTGGTTGGAGATGTTCTAAGGATTCGGCAGATTCTCACCAACTTGATCAGCAATGCTATCAAATTTACACATCAAGGAAAGGTTGGGATCAAACTCAAAGTGATACCAGAACCATCCTTTGCTAGTGAAAATGCACTGAGTGCAGACACTGAAGAACAAAACGGTTTGTCTGAGACTTCGGTTTGGATTTGCTGTGATGTTTACGACACTGGAATTGGAATCCCAGGTAAGCAAGCAAGCTCCAGAACATCAAACGATAAAATACCAACTAAGCTAGTAATTAATCTGCTCCATGTTTTGGTGTTCTTATGTAGAAAATGCTCTTCCTTGTTTGTTCAAGAAGTACATGCAAGCAAGCGCTGATCATGCTCGAAAATACGGTGGAACTGGTCTCGGTCTTGCCATTTGCAAACAGCTGGTAGATTAGTCTTTAGATCTCACAGTACAGAGAAAGATGATTACTAATCTTAGACTAATCATTGTGTCTTGTTGTTTACAGGTTGAGCTAATGGGAGGTCAGCTTACAGTGACAAGCCAAGTCAACTTAGGTTCAACGTTCACGTTCATATTACCCTACAAAGTTGCAACATCAAATGACCAATCAGATGATCAAGAAGAGTTCTCTGACATGGTGGATCATCAACCTGAACCAGACGATACAACAGAAGGATACTTCCAGTTTAAACCGCTTCTAGGATCTATATATTCTAATGGCGGACCAGTCATCAGCAATAACTTCTTACCTCATAAAGTTATGCTCACTAGTCCTGTTAACCTCATCAACGGTTTTGTAGCTGACCCTTCTGACAACACTGGACAAAGCGAGACTGGACAAAACGGTAGTTACATGGATGAATCAAGACTTGAAACCTGTACTGGTCATTGTCCGGAATCAGCTCATCAATATGAGAATGGGAATGGTCGATGTTCCTCTAAGGAAAGCGAATCTTGTAGCAGTTCACAAGCGAGCTCAGAAATGGAGTCAGAGCTTACAGTTTCATCTCCTAGAGAAGAGGAAAAAACCGAGACAGAGGTTAAAAAGATAACAAAGCAGCCAAAGATTTTACTTGTGGAAGATAATAAAATCAACATCATGGTTGCAAAGTCGATGATGAAACAATTAGGCTATACTATAGATATTGCTAATAATGGAGTTGAAGCCATAACTGCTATTAACAGCTCTATCTACGACTTGGTACTCATGGTAAGTAGTAACCAAGATCCAAAAAACTTGTCCTTCTCAAATTCACTTGATCTGAAAAAGGCTTACACATTAATTTGGCTTCACAGGATGTGTGCATGCCAGTTCTGGATGGTTTGAAAGCCACAAGACTGATCCGTTCGTATGAAGAATCTGGGACTTGGGATGCTGCAGTAGAAGCTGGAGTAGATATAAAGACATTGGAGGGTAAGCAACTTCGTGTGCGTTCCACAAACCGGCTGCCTATAATCGCGGTTAGTACATCTTCTTCATACCACGTTCAACACAGAGCTCTAATGTATTAAGTTAAAGAGTAAAATGGGTTGTGGAATTATGCAGATGACGGCAAATACATTAGCAGAGAGCTCAGAAGAATGTTATGCAAATGGTATGGACTCCTTTATTTCAAAACCTGTAACGTTGCAAAAACTGAAAGAGTGTCTACAACAGTATCTGCATTGAGAGATTTCATAGTTTGGTAGATTAAGTGGTATGTGCTTGCTGTGTATAAAATGTGTAGGGAAAAGTTTTGGAGAGCTATACAATGTAGCTTGCTCTCTTAGAGATGTATAGTATCAATAAAAAGCTTTGTCTTCTTTATTTATTTGTGGAACAGAGAGCATTTTTGTTCCCACGTTCAAATCTAACAGAGTAAAGCAGCCAAACTCTACATAAACGAAAAGAGAGCATAATCAAGATGCTTATCTCGATTTCTTTTGGCTGTAACGTTGTATTCCATGAACATCCACAATCCCAGGAGGGAACACTGGATCCGTAGCTGCTCTAACCGCAACTTTTGCAACAGATTCAACATTCACCGGAGGTGTGAACAAAGGTCCCACTAACGGAAGCTGGTTCAGTGGTTTTGCTTGCTGAAGAACCTATAAAAAGCCACAAGAATAATGAATAAAGAAGGCTGACTTGTGAGAGATATTGTGATAAAGAAGAAATCTCTTACCATCTCCATGGGTGAGCCAAAGACTCCCAATGGGATCTTCATGTTCCCAACGCTGCGAGTTCCATATATAAACCCAGGCCGCAATATTATCCCTTCACAACATTAGCCCAGAAAACCGTTAGGAGTCAGAGAGAGTTTTGTAATTACAACATGATAGCTTACCTCCATAAGTAAATCTTGTGAGCAGCTCGGTTTCAGCAGCCCGCTGTAAGGATCACAAGATATGTCTTTAAGACAATATACACTAACCAAAAAATGGCTAGGGCAAATCTTCCAAATAAGTTTTTGTCACAAAAATAACTTTCAAAAATAAAAATGACAAATCTAGCCTTTTTTTATTTTAAAAAAATTAATTTTTATTTTATTTTTTTTCAATTTTAAATCTCAAGCCCCAAAATCCTACCCCATAACTCTAAACCCTAAGTCTAGATTAGTTAACCCAATGGTTAACAAAATGACTAATATACATTTATAACTCTTGGGTTAACTAATCTAGAATTATGGTTTAATGTTATGGGTGGGGTTTTGGAGTGAGTTTTAAAATTGAAAAAAAAAAAAAATTTTGAAAATAAAAAATATCTAGATTTTTGTCATTTTTGTTTTTGAAAATTATTTTTGTTTTTGAAAATTATTTTTGTGACAAAAATTTTTTTGAAAATAAAAAAACTTTTTTATGGAAAAGCTGTTACATACCTTTCCCTCATAGTACCCGCTCAACAAGTAGTTGGCTAGTCCAAAATCAGCAGCAGAAATATAGACAAATCTTTTCACACCTGGTCGACAAAGTGTACCAAATTAGAATGCCGGTAAACTAGTATTCATCCTATACCCTGCCAATTTAAATACCAAGATGCCATGGTGTTTAAAGTTATAGCAGACTAATCCATATAACTTGTCTTTCCCCGCTCCACTAATCCCTACAGTAACCTCGAAGTATTCTTAAACAACCAAGTTCTGAATGTACTATGGTCTCTAAGTGTCTATCTGAGACAGATATCTCAGAAAAATAACATGGCTATAAAAAAAGGATTATGAAGTATTTATAGAGTCTTCTCTAATGCAAATCAATAACAATAGCAATACTCATACCCTTCTCTGAGGCAGATCTAATTGCGTTGATGTTTGCAGTCCCGTTAATCTTATACATGTGCGAGTTTGAACCAAAACCACCGACACAAGATATCTGAAATGATTCATTCCAAATAACTTTATAAAAAAATGTACAGTTGAAAAAACACTGCCCTCCTAAATAAGCTAACAGTAGTCCGGAAAATAGAGAAAAAAACATACCACACAAGTCACGCCATCAAGAGCGTGAGGTTCTTCGTGAGGAGATGTAACCTTCTTAACTAAGTTTTTTTTTTGTGGTAATTTACATGTGTGAACATACAAATTCTGTTTCAGGAAAGCTTTATATGTATGGCTGAGACATTATCATGCATTTTTTCGTCTTGATTGTGTCAAGAACGTGTGAACTTTTATGGTAAAGAGGACAAAACTGCTTATAAACAGATACAGGTCTTTTGATCAAAAAAAAAAAAAGTACAGGTCTATGTCGACGTAAAAAAAGTTACAGATCTTTTCGGCCCATTAGAATAAAAGCCCAAATTATTAGTATGTTCACACATGTAAATTACCACACAAAAAAAAACTTAGTTAAGAAGGTTACATCTCCTCACGAAGAAGCTCTCAAAAAATTCCATAATGATACCTCTAAAACTTGAGTTTTGCTACCTTATCCGCGTTGTACGTGAGAGTGTGTTTATGTTCTCATCAGAGCAGGATTAATGAGGGTTCTTATAAACGGGGTTTTTAGGAGAAAATAAAAACCATTTTTTTAATTTTTAATTGAAAAAGTTAAGAACCGGTTCTTAAATACTTTATTTAAGAACCGGTTTTTATTCTCTTCAGTAAAAAATTAAGAAAAAATTAAGAAACAGTTTCTTATTTTTTTCTAAAAATTCCATTCCTAAAAATCCTCATTAATCATGGTCTCAAGAGCTCAGTAACAACCACGTGATAGTAATGCTTTACTTAAAAGTAAATCCGAATAAGTTTATGGGATTATCATATTTCACATCTTTTACTTATACTCAAAAAATAATAATTTGTAAGCATTGATAACAAGTTAGTAAAATTGTTTAGATATAAATCCATTATTTTACAGTGTATAAATGTTTTATGATAACGCGAAGTTATATTAACTACATAAAATTATGAGAATACCCTATAATAATTCTTTTCAAATTATCACAAAAATAATATTTAATAATAAAAATGACAAAATAAATTTTATTAAATGGTGTAAATATATATTTATATTTTTGGGTTAACTTATTTAGATTTAGGGCTTAGAGTTATAGGATGAGTTTTGGAGGTGAAATTTTTAATTTTAAAAAATAAAAAAGGATATTAAAATTTTCAAACTAAAAAAGTCTATTTCGATTATTTTTTTATTGAAAACTATTTTTGTGACAAAATTTTTTAAAAAAAATTATTTGAGAGATTTGCTCTAAAATTAAGTGAGATTTTATGTATTTTTGTCTACTAGAGTTTTGATGTTGAACAAAAAAAAAGTCTACTAGAGTTTTGATATCCAAACTCGAGTTATGCAATAAACAATTCAGAAATAAAGCTTCAATTATTTTTTCTCGATGTCGACAGAAAAATAAATAAATATTTCTTTTGTTAGAGCCGACCACGACCACGTTGACTCGCTATGCATTGCTTTTCAAGTGTCTATATATAAGACACACGGTACTCGAAGCTAATCCAAACACCAAACTCAAACAAGTCCAATCCAAATCCAAGAAAGAGATACTAAAAAACAGAGAGTTTTGTCTTTGATGATGATGATGGGAGGTGCAATGGGAACATTTGGTTCGAGCATGGCTAGTTTGTTCTTCCTCTGGGCAACTTTTCAGCAAATGTTCCCTGACCACCTCAAGATCGCAATCAAAGAGTTTCTTTTGTCTACACTCCAACAAGTCTCTTTTGTCCAAAGATTCTCCGACCAGATCACAACCTTCTTCTCTCCTTACATTGTCATCACCTTCCCAGAGACCGAAGAGTACCGTTTCAACCACGCTTTCGCTGCCATCGACACTTACCTTGGTGCCAAAGCAATCGACAAGTCCCATAACCTTAGGGCAATTCAGGTCAAAGAGAGCAAAGGTCTAGTTCTGAAACGTGACGAGGCTAAAGTCAGAGATGTGTACCAAGGTGTTCATGTCTGGTGGGAGAATGTAACTGACACTTATGGATGCAGAACTCAGAAGCTTACTTTCCATAGACGCGGGTTGGAGATTGTAACCGGTTCTTACATCAACTATGTGGTTGAAGAAGGGATATCGATCGAGGCCAAGACCAAGAAGATGAAGCTCTTCACGAATAACCCTAGTTTCAACTGGGATACTAGCAAGACAAGCTTGTGGAGACACATTGATTTTGAGCATCCGGCGAGTTTCAAGACATTGGCGATGGATCCTGAGAGGAAACAAGAAGTTCTGAACGATCTTGAGGCGTTTCGAAATGGGAAAGAGTATTACAAGAAGATTGGGAAATCTTGGAAAAGGGGTTACCTATTGTACGGACCACCAGGGACTGGTAAGTCGACCATGATTGCGGCGATGGCGAATCATTTGAACTATAACATCTATGATCTTGAACTCACGGCTATTCAAAACAACTCAGAGTTGAGGAAACTTCTCACCGCAACATCAGGCAAGTCGATAATTGTAATTGAAGACATCGATTGTTCTGTTGACCTAACGGGCAAGAGAAAGAAGAGAGATGGTGATGACTTGAGCGTTAAGAAAGATGGTGAACAAGGCAAAGAGGATCCAAACCAGAGCAGAGTCACACTCTCGGGGCTTTTGAATTTTATAGATGGTATATGGTCGGCTTGTGGTCAAGAGAGGATTATCGTTTTCACCACGAATCATATTGAGAAACTAGACCCGGCTTTGATCAGAAGAGGAAGGATGGATATGCATATTGAGTTGTCTTATTGTAGCTTCGAGGCGTTTAAGGTTCTAGCTAAGAACTACTTGGATGTTGATTCTCATCCTCTGTTTGGTGAGATTGAGTCTTTGCTTAAGGATACAAAGATGGCTCCAGCTGATGTCGCAGAGAAGATGATGGCCAAGAATCATATAATAGATGTTGACGGGTGCCTCAAAGACTTGGTTCAGAGTTTGGAGAGGAGGAGGAAGGAACAGAGAGGTCAAGATGATGATGGTCACAAGAAGAAAGCTGGTGGTAAGAAACTCGGAATGTTTCGTGGGTTGTTCTAGGACAACGTCCAGCTTATCTATCTTTTAATGTTTATGTAGTAGTCTGATAGATTCTGTTATTGTCTCCTGCATGTTAGTGTATGTTACTACCTGAATTTAATAACCTGTTTGAATGTGATGTATGAGCTTTATGAATATTCTGTTTTTGAAGACCAATACTTAAATATAATTAGTAAAAGTTTAAGTTACAAATTACAAACACAAACCTAAATGAAAAGTCAAATCCAAATGTATAGATAACCTATTATGCACTTTTATTACTTTTTACATAACCAAATACAAATAGATGTAATCATAAGCATAACATTTCATATTAGATACATATGTAATCCTAAATGCAACCACAATCAATGATCTGTAAGTTTGTTTGCTATCTTTGAGGGAACGCTACTTACCTTATCGGAAAACTCAGAAGCGTGTGCCTGGCGTTTGCTTAATTTCACGGTCCGAGCCGCTCTCATCTGCTAAACCGTTAACGTTCATTTCCTCGGTTGAGCTACTTGCAGGGACTGGTTTTCGACTCGTTACATTCTCTGGTTTATTCACTATGATGATGTTCCCTGAGTGGTCTTGCTTACTTTCACTGGATGAGATCTTGAGGTCTGCAACTGGCGGCATTAGATTAGCTTCGTTGGATGACGAGGAGCTGGCGTGGCTTGATGAAGCTGTCTCCAAGAAACGAACGATCACACATGTGATGTTGTCTGCACTTCCTCTCTTTATTGCTTCTGCCACAAGTATCTTCGCTGACTCCTCTGGATCTTCAACTTCCTTAACCATTGCAACTGCTTCCTGCAAAAATATAAAGATTGTAACAACTATAGAGGTAAAGTAAAAGAAGCAATTTAAAGGTCACAGACCTCATTAGAGAAAACATCCCATAGCCCATCACTTGCTAGGATCAGAAACTCAAGAGAATCATCAATCTTCTCCTCCTGTATCCAATGACAAAAAGGGTTTGGAAAATATATTGGAGGAAGATCATATGTAATATGGTGTTCTGATTCAAGTGAAAATACCTGGATTTCTGGATCAGCAACAACGTATTGCTTCAGAAGACGATCCCCAAATGCACGAGAAACTGCAAGAATCCCTCCAACCCTCCAAGTTCCTTATTCAATCAATGAATGCAACACCAAACACACACAAATTTAAGACTTATCTATCGAGAAAAGTATGAACCAACAAGTGTGACAGACCTGCCCACATCACAAATCCACCAGCATTCTCAATCCTTTCACGCTCATCAGTTTGGTCAGGTTTATGGTCCCTTGACACAGCAATGGCTGTAAACACAGACACAATCATGTTACATAAAGGACATATTCATGAAAAAACATCAGATACTCCATAGTGTTAGATATTGGCTCTTAGAAACAATCATAACTGATCTACTAAGCAAATTAAATTACCATTTCCGCCTCTGCTGATAACAGCTCTTGAATCACCAACATTGGCAACAATTAGACGATCACCAAAAAGTATAGCTGTAGACGCAGTGGAACCAGCGTCTCTATTGTGACTATTTTCTGACTTGAGAAGTTCAGAGTCTGTATGGTTATAAGCATCAGCTAGAAAAACAAAACTAACGCAAATTAGAGCGCCCCATGGATAAAGACATTGTGCTAAAACAAGTTTGTTCAGGTGTGTTATGAGAGTATACTTATAGCTGATTTGGTGTCAGAGATAAACTTTGGATGAGTGATGAGATTACTGAAAAGATGACGCTTCACATACTCAGCCGCTCTGGCTCCACCATGGCCTGTCACAACAACAAGTATACACTCATGCCAAAACTAAGATACAAGCTCTACCAAAACCAATCTTAAGGTCATGCATGACTCATTCGCACAAGTGAACCATCAAGATTCATAAGCTAGGCTTGGTTCTAGGCAATACATACCATCAAAAACTCCAAATAAGCCAACGATTTGACCATCAACACCATCAATCCTCGTCTCAAAAAAGTCTTCCATAGAAGATCTCTTCCCAGCAGAGCTTGCATATCCATAGCTAAATTTTCCATTCTGGCTGAAACCGATTCACGTTAGAGTACAAAATCGATCGAACATCCTTAATAAGAATTCAAATGAGCAAATAGAATCAATCACGTGAGATACGTAGATCGAAATCGAACTAGGTGAAACCACAACTAGAATCAAATAATCAAATCCAACATAGCTAATGATTTTTCACATGAATCAAGAGGCCGTTCTAAGAGTAAATGATGGTGAGATGAATTGACCTGAGACCTCCGCCGCTCGCCGGAGTTTCAACGGTCTGCGTCGGATTCGAATAGGACAACGCTAAATCCAGATATCCCATATCTTCTTCCACAAAATTTCAAACGCTGAATCTGATCGGTATGTTCGTTTAACCTGAAAAGCCTACGAATCAACGACGATAACACGGAATCGATCGTAATCGAAGGATGATGATACCTGAAAATTCCATGAAAGAATCACGAGAAGAAGGGGAGAGTCACGGTTGGTTCACCTGTTTTGAGAAAAGGGAAAGAGGAAACAGGTGATCGACGTTTTGAGCGTTGGGAGCATATTCCGGCGAACGATGGTTTGGGATTGATTAATGCTAATTATAGAAAGTAGAACGATGATCGATGAACCCACACAAGTCAAAACCGGTAAACCAATGACGCATCGACAGATTTTGACACGTGCCGCTCGTTAGCGTGTGGCAGTTTTTGACTTTTATTAACCAGCGACATTGACCATCATCGGCAGGCCTTATTTATTTGTTTTTGGGCCCATGGGCCTATAGTTTCTCAACTTTAAGTGGAGTAAGGATAAGACTACTCCTACTGCCAAACGGTACTGTTATAGTTGCTGCTCTTCTCGTCTGCTCTAATCACCGGCAGGCCTTATTTATTTGTTTCTTGGATTAAAAGGGCCCATGGGCCTATAGTTTCTCAAACTTTAAGTGGAGTAAGGATAAGACTACTCCTACTGCCAAACGGTACTGTTACTGTTGCTGCTCTTCTCGTCGTCTCTCCGGAGTGATGCAAACCCAACCTATCCTTTCGAGATCCCAAAAGGAGGTTTTAGCTTCGTCTTCCATGGCGAAGGAGCAACACTTGCGGCCTTGGTTTCTAGATCTCGTACCAGCTTTGGTTATTTTACTCGCCGCAGCTCATGTCATCGCCTTGGTACTTTCCCGTGATCTTATCGTTTTTTTTTTTTTGTATCTGTGCTCTGAGATTTTAAAAGTTGATTCACTTGTGGTTCGCACTTTGCAGGGATACTGGATTTACAGATTGGCAACTGATCGTCGGCCTCAGCGAGGGAAGTTTCACTGAGGAAACAGTCGAGAGTAGGTTCGTACTTCGTAATTAGAATTATATGTGCTTAATGGTTGAGTCTCGAGTTCTTGAGCTACACGCTTGTGTTCTTTGTACAGTCCTGTGATAGGTCTTCAATAAGAAGATATAGAGAGATACTATGCTACATGGTAACTATGTTTCTGTGTGTTATTAACATATAGTAACAAGTACTATAGGATTGAACAATGAACAGAACCAATTGAGTCTTTAGGGCTTGGGTGAGTAAGTTAGAAGATGCTCTTGAATTCATTATTAGGTTTTGGTTTGTTCTTTGTGTTCGAGTCTCATACAAACAGATCATTGAATAGGTGGTTTCCTATGGCAGGTATCCTTCAGTGGTGTTTCACACAATTCTCTAAGGGTAAGGCCAAAATGTTAATCCTTTTGTTTCCATCAACACAGGAATGTAACTCTCTCTGACCAAGATCCTGCTGCAGAGAACTAGAGAGTTGACTAGAAGAGGTAACCAAGAGTGGAACCACTATCTTGGATCAACCATTTCATCTAGCTGTAAGTGAGATATTGAGTAGTCAGCTTTAAAACACAAAGATCACAGTGTGGAATATATCATAGGTTCTTCAACTTTGTTTTGATTAGAAATTGGGAATAAATAAAAAGAGGTTTTATTGATTACCAGCTACAAATTGCCATCTCCACATCAACTATTAGCTTTGACTGAATGGTTGGATGTGTGTTGTTTAGTTAAAGTTTTTCCTGGATCTAAAAATTAATAATTTCGGATCAAAATTAGATACATAACCATTTAATATTTTATCTATGAATTTGGATATTCAAAATCTGAATATCTCATAGAATAGTTTCTGAATTCAGAATATATTTTTATTTTATTAGTTTTGATAAATGTACTTTTTATTATATGTGTGGTTTCAGAAAGTATAATTTTATCATTAGAGATTGAATTGGCTAAGATAATCACCTTTTGAAATCCAGCTCCAGTACTTTGTAATCTTCCATGGCTAAGATAATCACCTTTTGAACTCCAGCTCCAGTACTTTGTAATCTTCCATGGCTAAGATAATCACCTTTTGAACTCCAGCTCCAGTACTTTGTAATCTTCCATGCTTGTCTTTATTCAAGTTGTCAGTATCTGAGTTGAGATATTATCATAAGCTTAAAAATAGTTCATCACAAGTCTATAACACTAACAAACTACGGCTTATCTCTGACCAAAACCAAAGAAAGATCTCGAAAGGTGGGCTCCTAAATGTATAGAAACTCACTTATATTGTTCATAATCAATCTTCATTATGTATTGAAAATTTTAAATGTACACATTAAAACTTTGGGCTTCTCCAATAAAAGGTATACTGTTTTTTTGTATCATCCACACAAACTTATTACTGTACAATTTAACTTCACAGGCACATTACTTGCTCGGCCCAATTACACACTTGAATAAGAAGGATAAAGCTAATTGATGCCAAATCCATGATAATTAAATCCACCCCTTTTTTTAGCTTTAACTACACCCATTTGGAGCAAACCCGACCCGCCCACCCGCACCATCATACACAACTTCCAGCGTTTTCTGCTGAACGTTCCCAAAGATGGCAACGTCACTGTCATCGCTATTCCCCGCAAACGCCAAACAAACCTGCGATACATCAATCGCGTAAAGAACCCCCGTCGATCCAAGCTCCACGACGGCGCCACCGCTGAAAGAAAACACCACTTTCGGAATCGTAACCGTCTTCAACCCGCTGAGATCGAAACACGTGTCCAAGATCGAGACCCCCGCCGCGCTAGGATACTGACTCATCTTCGCCTTGAACGCGTTTCTCAACGCCGCGTAAGCCTTCGGCGGGAGACGAGTGATGACGGTCCCGGAGTCGATAATAGCTCCCGGAGTAGAGAAAACGGTTGCAGAGATCGTTAATTTCACTCCTCCGACGGTGATTCCGACGATATCGAGGCCGTAGAAGGACGTCCCGGCGGTGATCGTGGAGATCGGAGTGAACTTAACGGATCTGGAGATTCCGGCGGTTCCGAAGGTGAGATGGCCGGTGTATTTAGATGAGGAAGGGAGGCAGTAGGAGAAGATCTTATTGTAGGTCGTCGAGGTCTGCGACGGGAAGGAGAGTTTCTCACGGCCGAGTCCGAGAAGTCCGGCGACGCCGGTGAAGAGTCCTTGGTTGTTTTGGCCGCAGCCGAAGTAAAGGTTGTCGAATACGTTGGAGCTCGTTAGGGTAAACTTCTCCTTGGCGAAAAATCCAGCGGAGAAGGATTGGTCGCCGTATTGAATACCGTAGACGCATGTCGAACCCGAGCAGCTTCCAGCGTTACCTAATCGGCGGGAAAAACCGGTTAACATAAACCGAATTAAAATTCGAAAACCGGTTGACGTAACCGAATTAGATTTAGAAAACCGATAACATAACTAAATTACATTTGGAAAACCTGTTATAATAACCGAATTAGTTGGAAAACCGGTTATAATAACCGAATTAGTTGGAAAACCGGTTAACATAACTGAATTAGTTGGAAAACCGGTTAACATAACCGAATTAGTTGGAAAACCGGTTAACATAACTGTACTTAATTTGGAAAGCGGTACGGGTCGGAGTCCTATCCGAGACCCGATCAGATATCTGAAGTACATAGAACTTATTGTATATATATTAGATATATTTAGGTATTTTTGATATATTTTTAGTATTTCAGATATTTTTTAAGTTTCGGGTTTGGTCGAATAGTTTTGGATCTTGGGTAATTTTCCGGTTTTTGGATAATTTTTGGATTTTTGGATAATTTTTCAGGTTTTCGAGTCTAATTCGGGTATTTCGGGTTTTTTCGAGTCTTAAATATCCGAACCGCTCCGAACCCTAAATATATCCAAAAATTACAGATATTAGAATTATTGTCCTCCACCGACTTGGACCCGACAAAAACTGACTCAAACCCGAATCAAAAGATTCTAAATAATTAGTTGGATCTAAATGTCTAGGACGTGAAGGACCTGGACCCAAGAAAAACCGACCCGAATCTGACCCGAAGCACGGATGCCCAAATCTATTGAAAAGAAAATAAACCGGGAATCGAACCTGTAGCAGAAGAGAGAGAGCTACACTCCGTCGAAGAGCATGAGACGTTGAGGTACGAGGAAGACGAAGAGGGGTTAAAGATTGGTTCTTTTTGTGAATAGCATTTTCTAACGCATGGTTCGCATTGAATCCACGTCAGATCGCTCCCCGTGTCGAAGATCAGAGACAGTTCGCGTTTAGGTGTTCCGATTCCGACCGAAACGACGTAGTTTCCTGACCCGAAGGTGCTTCCGTCTTTAGCCGGTAGAGCCGTTGACTTGCTTTGTCTGACTCTGTCTGTGAGCTTCTTCGATAGTTTTGACTGGATTGAGTTTACGCGGGATTGGTCGAGTCTGAGGATCTCTGCATGGTCTGGACTCGTGGCCTTGTCACTGGTTAAAGAGGAGCACGTGCCGTGTCTGTGCGTCACGTGCAGTGAGGACTTTGTGTTAGACGCTGCGTAGTAGATAAGTCAACGTTAGAAACAACAACAAAACAAAAAAAAATCATATTATGAAAAACTCTTATATGATTATTTGACGTAATCAATATATATATGTCGTTGGTTTCCAAATATGGAACCTCTGCATTATTGAACGGAGTAATATACATTATAAATATGATTGTCATTTTGTATCAATAGAAGTTGGATGATTGATATACTGTTCATTTACTATTAAATACTACATGTCAATTCTTAGAGCACCTCGGAGAATTTCTCTCTCCGAGATTCTAAAAATACACATATGTGTATGTTTATATTAATATTAATATTTAATTATGAATTTTTAATTTTATGAGAAACCTAAGAGCATCTCCGTTGGTGCATTGTTATAAAGGTTTTAAACATTTAACAAAAATTAAAAATAATTAAAATTAAGAGAGAGAATAACCAAAGGTTCTAAACTGACGCTTTTAAAAAACGGTCCTAGTAATTAAAGGACATGTGTCAACACAGAAGAAAAAATAATGTTTTTTCTGATTTAGAAAAAAAGTAAAAAATGATCAATTAATTATTATATTAATTTTTTTTCTTTTAGAAACTTTGGTGGTCTAACACCGTTACACCGATGCAGGTGCTCTAATCCGTGGGATGATCTAAAACATCTAACATATACAACAGCAAAACATTATTTTTCTGGTCGTTGATGTATATAATCCATATATTAAACATCTAACTATCGCTTTCTGTAACCATGGAATGGTAATACTAATGTGCTAATGGCAGAAATTTGACCTTAATTTTAACCTAATTGATAGTAATTAAGCAGTTGTAATACACATCCATATGTTCTCTACACAAACAGAAGCGTATTAAATTTAATAACATCATATGTTTATAGCTAAAACACAATGAATCATAGCTAAGAAAATATTACCTCTGGTAGAAACAACACAAGGTGATGATGATGAAGGGAAGAGAGAGCTTAGTTCTATAGTATAAGAATCAGTCTCTTCACTCTCTCTTTTATGAGCTCCATTACAACCCCAAGTGAGACATACACAAATGATGATTATTATATTCAATACATTCCTAGTAGAGTTCATTTTATCTCTCTCTCTTCTTTGTCCCTCGCAATAATGAAGAAGTGTGACTCAGTGCATGGCAATGGTTGGTCCTTTATAGGCAAATCTCTAGGCTTTAGAAAGTCTCTAGTGGAGGTTGTCAAACTTTAGAAGCAATCTAGTAATCTACATGTCACATAAGTTAAGGGACTCCAATCGTTTCATTAACCAGTTGGATAGCGACACATCATCAGGCAAAGGAGAACATTATTGTTATTTAATGTGTGTTTGTCGTTCACACACCAAGCAAAATAAAATAGGATGATATTCCATTACGTGATTAATTGAGTAGTAAACCTAGTTGGTGCCAAATAATGCATGCATGTGTATGGTGCTCATATATTAATATGTGACGTTTCAATTATTCAAATATTCGCATAGTCAATTGATGAGTCTCTTACTACTAAGAATACTATAGAAGCAATAGGTAAGATAAGGGTGCTTTAAACTCAATACATTTAGAGTAATGATCCAACAAAGATCAAAGCAATGCATTAATATTTCACATCGTATCACTTGATTCAAACTTTACTTATGCGTATACATGTAAGTAACATATCATATGTTTCTATTAATTGAGAAAAGAGGTGTTGCTTCACGAAATTATTCTCAATAATTAATTTTATATCATTTTCAGTAAGCATTCATTCGATAGATTACATATCCTTCAGTTACATGCAAATTATCGTACAGAATTATAAAGTTAGACGCCATGTACGTAATGATTGAGGGTAACCGAAAACACATGTATGATTGAGATAATTGATATTGATAAGTCCACATGAAGAATCTTTTAATAAACACATTTTCCGGAAAATAATAATAATAATAATTCGATAAATATAATGAGTACAAGTGGGAACAAAAGATTAAGATTCTTCATAAGAATCTTTTGTGTAGTGGAAGTGGGAGAAAGCTGGAATCTGCAGCCTAATAATATTCTAAAAACTTAGAAAGTTGACTAATCGGCTAATCATGTGGGTTCTGGAAACTCTACAGCCCTCCATGTTCACCGTTCGTAATATAATTCACTTGGTAACTCTCCGTTTCTAGGGTTCACTTTGTATTAGAAAGTTAATTTAGAAAACTAAGAAAAACTATTCAAATAGATTGTAAGAATTATTTCATTAGAGTTCATCATTCCATTCCAGCGTAGGTTATAAATATAGCCGCTTATCATATTGATATATGTTCATATTAAATAGAGAAAAAGGAACAATGCGGTTGTAGGCCGTATACACTCGAGGGGAAACCCAATACGGTGAATCTGAAATTCGAACTCCATCGACCATACGGATATGGAATATTGCTTGCGATCCATTTAAATGCTTAGGAAAAGGTTCATTCGTAGATTTTGTCTTTACTCGAAAGTTAGATTTGTGTTTTTAATAGATCCGAGTTTAACCACTGAATTAAATATGTGTTTTTAATAGATTTGAAATTTACCATTTATTTAGTCAAAAGAAAAAAATAGAAAAAATAGAAAAAAGGGTAAGAGATTTATTACTGGCTTTCACCAAAAACGTGGCCCTTATTATTAAAAGCTCTTGTATGATTATTTGACGTAATCAATAATGCATGTCGTTGGTTGGTTCCAAATATGAAACCTCTGCAATGCATTATTGCAGGGACTAATATACATTATAGTTTTGATTTTATCACTCTATCAATAGAAGGTGGATGATTGATATACTGTTCATCTACTATTGAACACTAAATGTCAATTCTAAGTTTTAACATGTGTTCTCACGACCCCTCTTTCAAAAAGGATTATAATCATGTGTTACATCAAATCATCAAAGATAATGGTTTAATGCAAAAGCAAATCTGTTTAATGTCTATAAATAAGTTTTTAAAATATGGACGTTGAATATGCTAAAATACTAATGTTATCGTGTGTCACACCCTGGATTCATTTATAGTTGCATGTATATAACAAGGTATTAACAAAATTTTGATCACATAATTAATGATTATTATAAGTTTGTAATTTTAGGTCTAACGAAAAGATATACTTTTTGCATTTAGTTTGAAAAAAAAAATCAAAAAGATATATAAAATTCTTTGTTTATGTTTGTGGTGGATCTCAAAATTTTTCTCTGTATATATATGAACTTAGAAAAATATATACGAGAATATCGTGGTAGAGTTGAAGCAAAGAACTATACTTTTTTTTTTGCAAAGAACTATACATATAAGTTATAATATAGAAAAATGTGGTTTTTGTAACTGAATATCAATTATTGAATTTATATTTATAGATTAGAAAGCTGATGTAGTATCGTGGGAACTATTTAGTTGTCACATTACATTTCACCATACGGTTATGTTTGCTTTTCTTTTATTTTTGACCCGCCATGGATTATGCTATCGTCCGATGAGTTTTCCATCCAAGTTTGAAGTTAAATGGGGATCACACTCATAACTTATAGTGGGAGATGCAAATCATTTTTTAGGTAAAAGCTTCTCTATATGTAACATATTATCCAAAGTGGTGTGGTATGATGATCTTTTACCTTTAGAGGTGATTGGATTTAATTAGCTATAAATACTTTAGACATCCAAAATTTAGTTTAGAGCCACATATGTTAATGAAGCTTTCATTTTTTTATATACAGCCAAGAAATCTCTAGAAAACTAAAAATGGCTGTAGAAAGCTTAATTTCAGAGGAAAAAATAGTGTTTTACAAAGTTATAACAAAAAGTTTTACAACAAATAAATCTACATCTTCAATTCTACATCCAAAAATATAAAATTAGCTCATTCCAATCATCCTCTTAGTGTTTTTAACCAATACTAATATAAAGAAGCACAATTTTCTATGTTAATGTAACTTCTGTAGTCTTATATGTTTTGGTTTTGGATTAAAACTCGACTCAGAAATGTTAGGCTTTATATGTGCATGGTATTTGTTAGGTGCAGAACCTGAACCGGTTAATAAGCCCAAAAACTATAAGGCTTGGTAAAAGGCCCATCAAACAATTTGCAGCAATACGGGAAAAGCCCAATACTGAAATCTGAGATCCGTAAACTAGCTGGATCCGGGTTAAAAAAAGATCCGAACCATGCTTAAAGAAACGGGTTAAGCTCTCCGGGAAAAAAAAATCTAAAGTAGGTGTGTGTATATATGAGAAGAAGATCTAGATCGTCTCTTCTTCCACGATAATCTCCTCTCCTCCGCCTCGTCGATCGCAGAGCTAATATGGACAAAGGCAAAGCAGTAATGGGTAGTGGTCGGAGATGGGCCGTCGATTTCTCCGATCAATCCACCGTTCCGTCCTCTCGCGACATCCTCGACCCACCTGGCTTCTCTCGCGCTTCTCCCGAACAGGTTTTTGATTGGATTTGAAGTTTCAATCTAAAGGGAATTGAGCTGGATTTGCTATTTGCTAATTGCTACTTTGTTTCAGGATGATTCAGCAACGAGCCGCCAAAAGAAAGACGCTGAAGCTACTTGGAAGCTTCAGGTACTTAGGTCAAATCTCAAAGTCGCATCCTTTCGATCTTAAAAGCTATTAACTTTTTATCTGATGATTTATATATAAAAAAGGAAAATTTATGTTTTGGGTGATGGAGATTGGGTTTGATTTGGGTAAAGATTGAATAAAGTTTTGTTTTTTTTGATGGGATGAGTAGAAAGCATGGGAAGTAGCACAGTCTCCGTTTAAGAATTTGATGATGATGGGTTTCATGATGTGGATGGCTGGGAACACTGTTCATCTCTTTAGTATTGGTATTACTTTCTCTGCTCTTTGGCAGCCCATCAGCGCCCTCCAGAGTGTTGGAAAGAGTAAGCTTTAACCCTTCACTTCATATGCAATTAGATATCTAATGGTTACATTAGTTAGCTTGTCAGCTTACAACTATATATGGTTTATCAAACTGATGAGCATCTCTTCTAGAGAGTGTAACAACTAATTGATATGTGGAGCTTGCAATGGTATCTGAAGGCTTACATCTCTTATACTTTGGATAGGCTGTACAAAGGTTTTATCATTATGATTACCTGCTTCATTATCATGTGCATTAAAACATCAGTGAAACAAAATATTAATATTTTTTGTCCACTTACTCAAAGTGGTGTAAAAGCAGACAGACATACTTGAAATGGTTATTAGAATTAGAGTGGAAATTACAACACAATCATATATGTTGAGTAGCATCTGCTTTTGAATAAGAGACAAATAGGACCACTAGGAGAGGAAATAGCTACTTCTCTAGTGTTTTTGGCAAGTCAATTTATTATCAAGGATTTAAACATATTCCATCTTTGATTGGTAGGGTAAAATTATCTTGCTTTTGTGCACAGCTTGATCAATTGAGTAGTAATTTGGTTTGTGATTTTAAGTGCAGTATCACTATCAGTCATCCTTACATCTCACTTTTACCTTTATCTGCAGTTTTTGAGCCATTCAAGGATAACAGGGTGGAACTACTTATGCCCAAACTAGTGTTTCTTGCCCTAAACCTTGGAGGGTTAGCTCTGGGTATCTGGAAGGTGAGTAAATTTTTTTCTTTACCTCATTGTTGCTTCCTTCCCCTTTCCTCTAAGGCAACACGGACTAAGAAGTATGATGTACTGTTTTCTCATACAAACAAATTTCACTTTCACAGCTCAACACTTTGGGGCTTCTTCCAACACATGCATCAGATTGGGTTTCATCTCTACCCCCTCCTCAGGTTAGTAATTTCTGTCTGCAGCAAACGCTTGTGTCCTTGTGTTTGGTCATCTTCCCTGAACCATGAATGGTTCTCCACCTCATGTTTTGATTCGTCATATCTAAACTATACACACCATGTTTCCTTCGCTTTCCTTTTTTCAGGAGGTTGAACACTCTGGTGGAGGATTTGCCTTCCACTGATAAGCAAGTCTCTCTCAGTCCTGTATTTTAAATAATCCGCCGAAACTGGAAGATGATGAAGACATTTTGTGAGATAACCGCAAAAGAAACTTAAATGATTTGTTTAATCCTGTCACGAGGAGGAAGATTCTTATAGACCTTCTCATCTTGTAGCATTTTCAAAACTCAGAAACCATAGTTTTTCTCACTTTAAAGTATGATGTTCATTGTTCATCATTACTTTGAACTGTATTATTGACACTGAAGGGACCTATTCTCCCAGCTTTTTGTTACTCATCTTTTTAGGCATAATAGATAATGTTCTAAACCAATGACTCATCAAAAACTCAGAGACCTTCTAGATGAGTCAGAAGGTCACGAGGTGGACTTGTAGTCACTAATCTATGGGAACTAGGTCAAGTTTTGGGGAAAGCACAAGACGTGGGACAAAGTGCAGTCTTTAGAATCATGTAAGTCGGTCTCCTCAAATATACTTTCCACGACAAAAATGTTATTACATTAATGATTATAAGATTTCGATAACATTTACAGCAAAATAGAAAAAATAAAAAAGAGAAATAGATATTTTTATTTTCTATCATCTTCTTCTTCATCTTCCGTTCATCTAGTGATCCATAAACAAACAAAACAAAAACAAATGAATCAAACCCTAAAAAACTTGATCCGAAATTTTCTACCTTGATTTTGTTTATACACATCACAACACTAACAAAGATCGATTCTTTTGATTCTTTTCCTAAGCGAATCTGAGTTTTGTGTTCATGTCCGCGAGGATTAAACATCCCGATCCTTGCAACCACTTGTCTGATTACAAACTTAGATACGGCACCGATGGTTACAAATCATTTCAGAACATGTTCAGATGCTTCAACGACGGAAGAATCAAGATCAAACTCCAAGAAACAGAGACACGACTACCCAGATGCAGTTCTTGTTCCTCTGTTCATCATCACAACAACAACAACAAGAGACTTTACATCTGTCTGATCTGTCGTTCGATATCTTGCTCAAGCCACCTCCTTTCTCACACCCAATCTAACAAAGGACATGACTTAGCCATTGACGTCGAAAGATCTGAGCTTTACTGCTCCTCTTGCTTAGATCAAGTGTACGATCCTGACTTCGACGAGGCGGTCGTGTCGAAACAGCTTGTTGGTCTGAGTGTTGTGAAAGATGTTGGTGTTGGTGTTAGATCGAGCAAGAAGAGGAGGTTGTTGGCGGATTCGCAGTTCTTGGTGGATCGGAGGGAGAAGTGGTCGTTTCCTTTGGGGTTGAGAGGTTTGAATAACTTGGGAAGCACTTGTTTCATGAACGCTGTGTTGCAAGCGCTTGTTCATGCTCCTCCTTTGAGGAACTTTTGGTTGAGTGGTCAGCATAATCGTGATCTTTGTGAGAGGAGGTTAATGGGTTTGTTGTGTTTGCCTTGTGATCTTGATGTGATCTTCTCCGCTATGTTCTCTGGTGATCGGACTCCTTATAGCCCTGCTCATTTGCTTTACAGGTTGGTTGTTTGAGTCTATATGAACATGAGTTTATATCTTCATAGACATTACTTGATGTTGATTTGATCTCTTTTTGTGTGGATGAAGTTGGTGGCAGCACTCAACCAATCTAGCTACTTATGAGCAGCAGGACTCTCACGAGTTCTTTATTTCGTTACTGGATTGTATTCATGAGAACGAGAGGAAGTCTAAGTGTCTGTATAAAGGTAAATCTATTGCAGTTCTTGATGAATCTTTCAAGATGGGAACTTGATTTTGTTTTGGTGTTGCACAGATCATGAAGAGTGTCAGTGCATTACTCACAGAGCATTCTCTGGTCTTTTAAGATCAGATGTTACCTGCACAACGTGTGGATCAACGTCCACAACTTACGATCCATTCATCGACATTTCGCTTACTTTAGATTCAGCGACAGATTGCAGAAAGAACAGAAACAGTGGTGAGCCAAGCGTGAACGCACCAATGCCAACTCTCTCTGGTTGCTTAGACCTCTTCACTAGGTCAGAGAAACTCGGTCCGGACCAGAAACTGAACTGCCAAAGCTGTGGAGACAAGAGAGAATCTTCCAAACAAATGTCCATAAGAAGACTTCCTCCACTTCTATGCTTGCACGTAAAGCGTTTCGAGCACTCTCTCACCCGTAAAGCCTCGAGGAAAATCGACAGCTACTTGCAGTATCCCTTCCGCTTAAACATGTCTCCTTACCTCTCTTCCTCCATCATCGGGAAGCGGTTTGGGAACAGAATGGTTGCCTTTGATGGAGAAGGCGAGCACGACGGTTCATCATCATCGTCTTCATCACCTGAGTTTGAGATATTTGCAGTTGTAACTCACTCGGGGATGTTGGCGTCTGGTCACTATGTGACTTACCTGAGGCTTAAAGGGTTGTGGTATAGATGTGATGATGCATGGATCAATGAGGTTGAAGAAGAAGTGGTGAGAGGGTGTGAATGCTATATGTTGTTCTATGCACAAGAGAGAGTGATTCAGAAGGCTCACAAGGAGTTGAGTTATCAAGTTATCTCCATGGCTGATGCATTTCCCTTTGCTGATTGCTGACTCTTTTTCTACTTGGCCAAAAGATTTTGACGCATTTTTACCTTAAATACTTTTTTTATTGATTGAAGGTTGATGCAAAAATATTTGGAAGCCAAGTTTCAATGATGAATTATTATTTTCACAAAAGTCATACTTATGTTATAAACAAACACATCCAAGGAACACAAACACGTCTTGTCGCATTAGGAAGATACCATATAACAGGTGATGATGATTTATTGAGTGACATCTAATAAGTTTTTATACCTTCTTCAAATGAACTTCCTTATCTGCCTCCATTGGCAAGTTTCTTGAGATGGTTGAATGCCTTCTGCTTAATCCACTGCCTGTCGTATGGCAGATACGCATGCATCGAGTGTTCATACCTGCAATGTCACATGAAAATAAGTAAATAACATGAAAATAATCATTCTTACATGTGACATACACTAATGACAAACAAACTTATGGTATCAAGTCAACTAAAGGAATCAAAGCTTATACAACATGTGAATCCTTACGATACCTATGTGCACATTACTTGCAAGAGATAAAGCAAACCTATTGGATTCAAGTCACGTTTCAACTCTTCAGAAAAACGTAACGGTAGTAAATGAATAACTAACTGCCTATCAAACACAGGTCATGTGAATTGAGAGTGTTCTGGTATTACATAGCATTTTGGGAAAGGTTGGAGACATGGATACTCAGAAAACTGATGGGAGAGAAAACGAACAAAAGAATCCAAGAGGGAGGACTTACACCAAAGCGCTCATGTCAGCAAAACCATCCATAAAATTGTAAAGATCAGCAATGTCATAGCTAAGATTCCTGAGAGATGGGTTAATCTCCTTCAACTTCTTTTCGTACAATCCGCAAATACCTGTTCAGAACAAGCACACACATCACTCATTATATCCATAAGCTCATCATAACATAACTATACAAACTATACATCTTGTTATACCCATCATAAAGATAAAACCTCAGTATAATCATAACCAAATAGTATAACAACAAGTAAGCTATAAGCTAGTATACACAAAGATGATTCCAATTAAAAGCACACACATCACTCATTATATATCCATCATTCTCATAACACCATTGCTTAAACTGCATCCGTATCTTATCTTATCTGACCATACATAACTATACAAACTAAAACCTCAGCATAATCATAACCAAAGTCAAGAATAGTATACAGACTGGTGATTCGAATTTAAAAGTTTACCATCCATAGCTTGGCCTATAGAATCGTAGTCCATAAACGTCCTCGTAGCTCTGCTTGGAGAGCTTTGCAACAAGATGATGGTGTGCCTACCGTTATGGTTACTAGCCTACGCAACAGAGAGAAAGCTGAGCATAATAAGAGCTGAGAGAATCAAAACAAATCGAGAACCCTAGATTCTATTAGAAAAACGAAATCGAATTTGATCTTAGATAAAGACTATGCTAGATTCTCTAAGCGATTGACTAAGGAATCAATTAAGCTAACGTAAGAGAAGAAATCGATTACCATCCTCAAGTGGCAGATTGACTTCGATAGCAGATTCGAGGGTTTAGAGACGACGAAGACGTAGAAGACGAAGAAGACGAAGAAGACGAACGAGCAAAGTGTCACTGTTTCAGAGAGCAAAGCAAAAAGAAATAAGCAAGAATCTAGGGGCGCAAGAGTAAAATAACATAAGAGTTTCGCTTTCTTAACACGTGGCAATTGATAGTGAGATGAAACAGCGTGTATTCCATTTACGATGTGAAAACTACAAGCCGTTTTTAGAAGTTAACTGCGTGTATTCTCTTCTAAATATGAAAAACGACACGTAGTTAGTGTTCGAACTAAAAACTCATTTCTCTCATTTACAGAAGTAAAAGCTTAATATCATCCTCATCATCTGCTTCATTCTTTGGCAACGCATCAGATGGTACGAGATCATCTAAATGATCAGAATCTGGAACGAGGAAAATGAAACACAGTGTAGTGAATCTCAGGACATTCCTGAGAAGAATCACGAGCCAGAGGTTCCCAAACTCGTGTCTGGTGACACCAAACGCGTGGAGAACGAACCCTCCACTCCACTTAGAAGCAAGCTGTCCGAAACTATCAATGCACATGAGGAAAGCAAAGAAAGTGCCTTCGATTCCCAGAGGACAAAGCCTTGTGCTGAGAACGACCATGGGGATCCACCTGATCTTACTTATGATCCTTGAGAAAGATTCTTCAGTTATCACAAAGAAGGAATCGGGTATCCCAAGGGCTATGTTCCAGCGTTTGATGAAGACGAGGTCGAGCATTCCTGATAAGCCGTAGAGGAGCTGTGCAAAGAAGAGTATGTTCCTAAAGGAGTAGCTTTTGAGCTTCTTGTGGTATATGAGAACTCCAAACATCGATGCTAATGCTCCTATCGCGTAGATTATGCCCACAAACTCCTACATTTAGACCAAAAAGAACAAGGAAGTTTAGATCTAGCTCATGATTGCATGTTCGGTTGAAGAATTGTGGCGCCATCATAATATCAATACATCTATGACCACCATTTTATAAGGCATACCAATATTCACAAACCCAAAGACCCATAACTACAACAGAAGTAACTGGTGGTTTTACTTCAAGCCAACAAATAGTCTCATATTTGGTCCATATGATTATCAGGACACACAGCCACAGTGCCAGTTTCGAGGTTTTGAGTTATGGGAGCCCACTCTTGCTAACTTCCAACTGCGTTTAGTTACACTATACTAGTTCATATGAAACTGTCAAGCCCATACCATATATATGATCCTCTATAACAATATCACTGACAGATTCTTCAGGTTTTTCATCTCAATTCTATATTCTTGTGGCCAATGTGAGACCGTAAAACCAACCTGGGAGAAGGCTGGACCAGCTTTAGGATCAGTGTACCAGTAGAAGTAGCCTTCATGAGTACTGATATTGAGAGCTAAGGATATAAACATGTAAAGTGATGGCTTCCATACTTGAGGGTACTTTATTGTTTTGTACATTCCCTTCACCGCTACTCCTAAGCCATATGTGTCCTGAAGAACATTCAATGATTGTTCAGCCTTTCAGCAAATGTGATATAGAGGAAGGCAGTATAAAAATTACTCAGTGAAAATAACTAAACAGAGATAAAAAGAGTTTATATTACAGGCAGAGCTCTCACCTTTTTATTTTTCTGTGTAGGAACAGTCGAAGATCTTTTCTCGTAGATGAAAATCCCAAGTATGATAATCGTTGCAGGTGGCAATGCTAATACCCCTAATGCTCCCTGTTAAAAAGAATGGAACATTAGAAACTTATATAGCAAAAACATATATAAAAAGGTCGAAACGTGTGAAAATTTTAATAAGTCTTATCACATTGTCATGAAAACGTGATAAGAAAAAAGTTTAAAGCTCAACCTGAGGTCCAAGTCTGTGAACAAAGACTCCACTAGTTGCGTATCCCACCAAAGCACCAGCAGACGAACAAAACATACAAAGGCTCTGTATATCAGGAGCCAAAGACCGGATATTGATGCTGTTTGTTGCTATACACGCATCAATTACCACATCTGCAATGGCCATAGCAGCAGAGACACCTAAGAGGCAGCTCAAAGCCAAAACAGCGGGTAACTTACCAAGAACTACAACTGCAACCGCAGAGCCCATACCAAGAACACCAGCCACCACAAAATAAGGCTTTCTTTTGTAACCTTTGATCGGGAAAACATCGGTGAAGAGACCCCAGATGGGTCTCATGACCCAAGGGATGTAATATAATCCCATGTAAAGCTGCACAACCGATGGCTGCACTTGCTGGACATCTTTCCAGTAATAATCTGTGACGACTTTGAATATTGAACCTGAGAACCCTTGGTTTAGGCCGTACACAAGGACCACACCTACAACAAAGCTCGGGTTCAGCCTAGAAGACAGCATTTGCAGCCATTGGAAAGGCTGAAGCAGAATGGAGAAGACAGCGTTTCTTCTATGATTTGCCATGTCCACAGAATGATCTGAAATTGGTTTCAGCAGATGTTTCTCCTGTGAGAAGAGTTTCTCAGTTTCCAGCGTCTCCATGGTGTTTTACTTTTCGGGAGATGAACACTGGATCTGAAAGTACTGAAAGCAAGAGACTTTAATAGTTATTTTAGTGTAAAAGAAACTCCTTTTAGAGTTTCAATAAAGATTTCTAGATTCACACACGAGGAAACGCGAAAACATGGACTCTGTAAGCAATGACGTTTTTCTTCAACTACTACTCTTAAATTCTACAAATCCTAAACCATATCAGCCAAAGAGTCAATGTTTCATCTTTCATCTCAAAAGCACTAATCCATATCAACATATAGGTAAACAATTAATTAACCCTATATATCAAAAGCTACTTTACACTAAAATCCAATAAAATAAGAAGAAGAAAGCAAAGTGCAGAACATGTATAATATTCCCACAAGCCAAAGAGACTACTGTACTACTAAGTCTATATCTTGACGAGTTAAGAACAAAAAAAAAAAAATTCAAAGCACAGAGAAAATGGCAGGACTGTTTGATAAACAAGCTGATCTATACCTAGACGCCAGACCTAATTACCCATCAGAATGGTTCTCCAAGCTCGCCGGACTCACCAATCCCCACCGTTTAGCCTGGGACGCCGCCACCGGCAACGGCCAAGCAGCTCTCGCCGTAAGTAACTTAGTTTGACTGATTTTAGCATCATCAGATCTTGCGATTGACGAGTTTTGCCATGTTAAACAGGTCGCAGATCACTACGAGAGAGTCATAGCAACAGACGTGAGCGAATCGCAGCTGAAGCTCGCAACGTCACATCCGAAGATCGATTATCGCCACACCCCGTCGTCGATGACCGACGACGAGCTAGTGGAGCTAATCGGAGGAGAGAACTCTGTAGATCTGATCACTGTAGCTCAAGGCGTACACTGGTTCGATCTCCCTAGATTCTACGCAGTCGCGACACGCGTCCTCCGTAAACCAGGCGGGATCATCGCCGTTTGGGGATACAACGACGTCGTTGTGTCGCCGGAGTTCGACGCGGTCCAGTATCGGTTCCACGCCGAAACGCTGCCGTATTGGAAGTATCCGAACATTCAGTATATTTTCGATGCGTACAAAACGCTGCCGTTTCCGTTTGAGAGCGTGGGGATGGGATCGGAAGGGAGGCCGTTGATGCTGGAGATGCCTAAGACGACGTCGTTTGAAGGGATCGTGAGGATGTTTAAGTCGTGGTCGGCTTTGGTTACGGCGAAAGAGAGAGGTGTGGAGTTGTTGCCGGAGAGTTTGGTCAGAGAGCTTGAGAGTGCTTGGGGAGGAGCTGATGTTATTCGTACCGTCGTTTACAAAGCGTTTATGATCGCCGGGAAAGTTCGCGTTTGAAATCATCAAACGTTTTAAAATGCGTTTTGCTTCCATTTCGTTCATAATAAAACGTTCTGAAACAAAATAAATGTAACTCGTGATAGGTTTTCGTGTTCTTACCCTAAACCGAAATATGAGTTTAATCAATAAAAGTCGTACTCGCATCGCATCTAAACTGTTATACAAAATATTTAAAAGGAATTCAAGAGTTTTCGTAATCTGAATCCGAATCAGAAATATCTAAAATTAGTAAAATATTTTAATGTTTATATATTAAAATAATTTAGATATTTCAAATTATTATCAAAATTTTATAATTAATTGAAATATTTTGAATACATTTTAATTAATTTTTTAATAATTTATATATATTTAAATATGTTTTGTTAGTTTTTTTTTTTTAATATTTTTTGGATGATCTTATACATTGATCATAATCCAATACAAACTAAATCTGAAAAAACTGTACCGAAACTAATCTAAAAGATTTTAAACAAACTTATGAAAAATCTGAATCAATTAAAAATCGAATCAGAAAACCTACATATCTCGTGCACACGAATGGAATGAAAATAAATATACTGACTATGCCACATGCAAAAAAATGTTTAAAATGTGAGATATAAGACAAATCAGACAAAATACACTATTATAACGTTCATACATATATTAAAACTGCAACAAAACCATTTTAATTAAAAGAAGATAAACTATAATCATCATCACCACCATCATCTTCTTCTTCCGTCTCTAATCGATCTTAACCGAGGAATAGATGAGCCTTGTGAACCAAAGACAAGCGTAGAACCCTATTGTTCCTGTGAGCACAAAGAATGCGTAAGAGGCGATGAGCATGTACCCAAAGTAAAGCATCGCCGAGACCAGTTTGGTGATCTGAAGCTTTGTGAAGAAGTAGAACGTGGCGTAGAGGAAGAGATAGAGAGCTGATGAGCCTGATGTTAGGTAAGATCTCCACCACCAAAGGTAGTCCTCACTGCAGAGCTGGAAGTAGCAGAGTACTACTGTTATCTCAGCGCAAGTAACGATGAGGATTACAAAGACGAGGAAGAGGAACCCGAAGATGTAGTAGAACTGGTTGAGCCAGATGGATGTGAGGATGAAGAAGAGCTCGATGAAGACTGCACCAAACGGTAGGATTCCTCCAATGAGGATTGAGAAAACAGGGTTCATGTACCAAGCTTGCTCTGGGATTTGCCTTGGGATTTTGTTGGTTTTCACTGGGTCATCAACAGCTGGTTTCTTGAAACCGAGGTATGCGCCGACAAAGACGAGAGGAACCGAGATGCCGAACCAGAGGAAGATTAAGGCGAACATTGTTCCGAAGGGGACAGCACCGGATGACTTCTGTCCCCAGATGAGAGCGTTGAGGACAAAGAAGATGGCTGAGACAACTGCAGGGAACAAGAAGGCTGTTCTGAAGGCGATTCTCTTCCACTCTGTTCCTTTGAACATTTTGTAGAGACGTGAAGAAGCGTATCCAGCAAAGAGTCCCATGAAAACCCAGAGCAGAAGCATGGCCGTCATCAGACCACCACGGTTCGAAGGGGAGAGAAACCCGAGCATGGCGAAGATCATTGTGACAAATACCATGCCTAAACACTGGACTCCTGTGCCAACGTAGACGCAGAGCAGATCTGAATTGGTGGGAAGTCTGAAAACATCACCGTGGACAAGCTTCCATCCTGTCTCTTCTTGAGCTTCTTCTTGTGTCTCGAGCTCGTTGTATCGTGAAATGTCACGATAGAGGGTCCTCAGCATTATCATCGCCACCATACCAGATAGGAAAAGGACGATCATCAGAGAATTGACGATGGAGAACCAGTGAATTTGGTTATCACTCATTAGAAGATAAGCATCCCATCTAGATGCCCACTTCACTTCACTTTCCTGAACAAGAGCAGAAGGAAAGCAGAAAAGTACTGAGAACAAGAACTCCAAGCATTTACTTGAAGACACAGATCACAGAGTTGTTTATAATATAAAAATACTTGCCTGGAAATCAACATCATAAGTGAAGATGATCTCCTTCTTTGGTTCAACTTCTTGAGGGGTAGCCGAGCTAACGACCAGGCGTTTTTTGTGAGGATCACATGTCGTCAGACGAGCCTTCTCACTCCACTCTCCATCGTATTCATGTTTAACACTACAACCCAAGGGAAAGACTATCAGTACTGAAGGACAGGGGATCCCAAGAAACATTTAAATTATGGACAAGAAACGCACCTGTAAGGTTTGACCTCAAATCCCACAATCCTTGCAGAATCAGTTTGCATATCTCTGTGATAACGGACTGTAAATGCCAAGTGATTGTGCATAAAGTACTTTTGCTCTTTGCTCTGTGTATACAAAAACCAATTTAGAAAAATCAAGCTATTTCACATGCACTTAAAATACTGTTGACAGTCAGAAACTTTCTTACCCCCTCATACTGGCCTTTAAGACCAACATGATAGCCAAGCTGATAAACAACAGGTGGAGAACCCTGATCCCCTCTTTCAATTGGAACCACAAGAGGAAGGTTGTCGAGGATCCTAGCATACACAAGAAAGACTTGTAAGAAAACTGACATAATCAACGCATGTTGTAAGTTTCTATTTTTGGTCCTACATGTTGACCCGGTACTCATCATCGATCTTTTCCTTGAACGCTTTGGCCGTCTTCGCATCAAGAGTGACCCGGCAGAGAACATTGCACATCTTTGCCTCCCGCATTTTAAACTGCAGTTGTTTCAACTCCACAAAGGTTAGAGATAAAGCAAAGAATGATCATTCAAAGAATCAAAATTGCAATAGAGACAAACCGAATATGGAGCATTTTCAATCCGGTCACCACGAAGCACTTCTCCAAGATTCTCAGTACTATCAACTATCTTCTTAGGTTGACAGAAAGGAAGAGAGTAATACGAGTACGGAAGCTGAGTTTTTATGGAGGTTAGTTTATTTACTTTAACCTTCAGCTCATCACCCTACAAACAAGAAAGTTTCCAATAAAAGACTCACACTTGAATATAATTCCCATTATTCTAGTAAAACATGCAATTATACTTGCATTTTGTAGCAATTGCAACCTAAACAAGAGCAAGAGAGAGAACAAAGCAGGCTCGGCCCTGGAGGTGGTGGACGATTTAGTAAAAATCTTAATAATGTTTTTTTACAAATTCGGGTCTATGTCTATGTAATTTTCTTTAAAAATATTGGGAGTTAGAAACTAATTTTCATTTAGCTTTGCCTAGGACCTGCCTAAGATTTTGAAAGCTCGAGGAGATTTAGTAAAAGTTTCAATAACTTTTTTTATATAAAATTTGAGGATTTATGTCTGTAATTTTTCTCAAAAATTTTGGGAACTAGAGACAAATGTTTCATTTGGCTTTGGCGAGGACCGGCCTTGGAGCAGAGAAACAAATCACTAAGAACCTAAAAGAACAATCAAAATTACAAGAAACGTGATATAACTCGCGTAAAATGCCTACATTGGCTCAGATCCAGAGATTCATGAATCGGAAACAAAGTAAAATCAAAGCCTAATCCAAAACCAATCTCTAATGAACAAACAAAAAGCTTATGCAAACGTCGGTGCATCAGTTTCTGTAGCTTTCTCGCGGATCAAGTACTGAATCAAATCAACACCGTAACCACGACCAATAACTCAGATCGAGGAGATCCAATTCAGATCTAAAATCCTAAGAGCACAAATTTTCGAAACGTTATACCTTTTCGAAATCCTGAGGAGCGACACCAGGGAGGTAGAAAGAGTGAGCGGCATGAATGAAGAAAATCAGAAGAGTGAAGGCGATCACGGATCTCCGAAACGCGATAGCCATGGCTGTTCCCACTACTAAAGAAATGACCAGATCTGAAGCTACGCTATACAATTTGTTTATTTTCTTATACGCTTCGAGACGACGATATAAACAGCCCGGTTTATTTATCCGGTTCAGTTCGTTACTGTTTTATCGTTATTAACCAGTAATAATTCGCCACGTGGACATTCATGAGGTATTTCCACTAATGGGCTTAAAGCTATATGATGCCCACTATAACGTTATTAGCTAATTAATAAAAAGCATTGATAATGAATGAATGTAGTATTTATTTAGATCTGCTTTTGTTATGTTTTCTGCACAAGTGGTTATATTTTAAGTTCATAGATCATTTAAGCAAAAAGAAAGAAAAGTCATAGATTCAGTATCGATCCAAAGTTATATGCTACTATTTTTAGTAACTGTATGACAGCTTCAAATGTTCCTAATTTCTTAACATGAAAATCAAAACATAACATATAAGGAGGCTTTGATGGCACAACCTAAATATAAATCATTTAATTCCACTGGATTTATTACACATCTTATATTTTTGCTGCAAAAAGAAAAGAAAAAAAAAGATCCAATAGTACTACAATGATCAAAAAAAGAATAAAATGACTAAACATATAACTCATCCCTACAAATAAGTGAGGATAGATGTATATAATTTAAAATTTGAGTTGATTTGATTTTTAGTGAGAGATAGATATTTTTTTTTAAAGTTGAAGAGTTTAAGTAGTTTTTGTTAAAGCACTTTACAATATCATCTAACATTATAAGAATTGAGTTTATTTTTTTTTATTTATAAACTTCATCCAAACACTATAAAATTACTTCAAACTTTATAACTCTTAAAATTAACAATAGATTTCATATTTTAAATAACTTTTTGAAATTTCATAACATAAATTTGTCATTATTATAGAAATCACCTAAAATTTTTAATTGAATACACTTTCCCGAAAATTTTTCGGTTTAACTAGTTTATTCTGATCTTCGATGATTTTTCTCAAATCTTCCATTTTTTCCATTTAGTTGGGGCTATTTGACCATTTATTTCCAAGAAATATTTTATGATAGCTTACAAAAAGTAACAAAAAAAATTTCAAAAAGAAAATTTATCCAACCAATTTTTTTAAAAAAATGTACATATACACTTAACTCTTAAAATTAACTAATCTAAAATTATGAAGTAAAGTTTTAGAAGTGAGTTTTAAATTTTTATAAATATAAAATTTAAAAAAAAAATTATTTTAATATTTTTTTAAAGATTCTTTTACCAACAAAAAAATATTAAAATAGCTATTTGAAAAAGTTACCCAAAGAACCGTTATAAAGTTTTCAAATCATGTGTTTACCATAATAAATGTTATAATTGATTTATTCGAACGCAAATTTCTAACAAAACAAACATCATAAAATCTATATTATAATATGAGAGTTTACTCTTTCCTCTTCCGCCACGTCAGCGGTAAATGGGTCCCACACAATTTTTTTAAAAAAAATGATGTATTACATGCTATGAGATTCAAACCCTTCATCTCAATGTTTATTTGATTGACATAACCAACTAAACTACATGAGATTTCATAAACTAAAAACCAAATTTTATATAATAATATTACAGTTTGGTATTTTCTAAGGGTGTCCACGATATCATGCGAGTGAATCCAAAACACGAGGAAAGTCGGGTGGTGATTGTAGTAAACAATGATTCAGAGACTTTGGAAAAATTAACTAACCGATCGTCAGATGGGATGGGATCTACGGGCAGAGAGCGCGGACATAAACAGCCTATTAACCGTAGACGGTCGGAACGTTACATTATTATTCCATGTCAACAAGCAAATTAAAGATTTCATTTCTACATATAAATTAGAATTTTTCATAAAATAGTACAGAAAGTTTTAAGATTAAACTTCATTATTTTTAAACTATCTTATGTACATAACTTAATGTCGTAATCTTCCTAATTTTTATTCGGCTTCTAATAAAAACTACGCTTCATTTGAAGACATAACAAAACGGAAGTGAACTCAATGGAAATGATGACTCCGATATTACAATACGCAGAAAAAAACAAAAATTTAGACAAGATACAAACACCAAAATCTCATACACACTTAAAACATAAAAAACGGATCCGGTTCCGCGCTTGCGCGGGAGCTATATTTCTAGTTCAATAAAGAGAAGAGTTTTTGGTTTTTATTATCTTGCAGGGTAGCACAAGAACTAAGTCTTGTCAAGTTAACCAATGAAAAGGACAAATAACAACAACAAGCATAAGAGAAGACTCTCCAATCTCCATATTTACATCGCTCTTAAAGCTTTAGAGAATCATCAAGCACTAGACCACACACACGAAAGGTTAACTCTTTTTCTAACCAATCTTCAAACGGTCAGTAACCTCCCTGGATAAACGCATTTAAGCGGTTAAGCTCCTCGCGATGCTCAGTCACCACTGCACGGACCACATCTCCTATAGACACCATTCCCACCATACCCTTGTCTTTTATCACAGGAATGTGCCTAATCCGGTTATCTGTACATCAAACCGAGATTTTAAAACCCAAAAAGTTTGCATTTTAATATTGTATTGAGTTTCCTGCTCACCTGTCATTAGCTGCATAGCTCGCAAGACCTTGGTCTCTGGTGTCACGGTGATAAGCTTATTCTGCAACAACCCATCCACAGATCCAGTCAGCTTAATCCATAGAAAGCAAGTAAATATTTATAGAATGATTCAATACCTCTTCAGTCATAATGTCTCCTACTTTAGTTGATTTGGATGATCTCCCTTGTACTATGATCTTCCGCAGATAATCTAAAAGGAATCACAATGTCAAAAACAGATGGAACAAGATTTGAATGAGAGTCAAGCTTTGACTTACCTCTCTCAGTAATGATACCAGCAAGAGATTGTTGCTCACCAGGTTTCACAACCACCAAGGCACCAACATTGTGTTGTGTCATCTATAACCAAAACCAAAACCAAAACCAAAACACACATCAGAACACCCAAAAGTATGAACATTTATAAAGGCAAAGAGGACTAGGAACGGATCCGGGCACTGCCGGCAGAAACATTTGCCTCGGCCCTCAAAATTTTTTTCGGCCCCCAAAAATTTTTAAAGTTTTTTTACATAGGAAAAAACTCCCAAATTATGAAAAATATTTTTTATAAAATATCTTAAAAAAAATATTTCGAACCCCCGAAATCTCAGATCCGACCCTGAAGAGGACATACAGATTTAACAGCTTCATAAACAGAGTCATCAGTAGTACACCAAAGCCAAGAACCATCAGCACTTTTGCCTTTGGCGTTCATAACATCAGAGATGGTTGTGCTCTCAAATCCATGCTCCTCCATTCGAGAAGACTGAGTTGACTCTGAGCGTGAACCAAACACAAAAGGCTGAACCGTTGGGTTAATCACACGGAGGTGTTGCAGCAGAGAGGCTTTCACAACGTTTCCACAAGAAACAAACAAACGAATCGCACCTTGCATCTTTAACCTATATCGGATTCAAATCAACCAAGTTCTTATAACAGATCATCAGATGAAGCAAACTAGATCTATAACAATAACCAATCATCATCAAATAGTATGATCTGCATCAAATAAGCTATAAAAGGAATGAATATGAAAAAATAAACTATAAGTGGAAACTTTCTTAATATGGTTGCTTATTCATAAAGGAAACGCCGTAGAGATGACGAACAAGGAGAGATTCAGACCTGAGATTGATTGTAGAAGAAGAATGGATCGGAGTGGGAAGATGAAGAAGCCTAGAGTATGACGAGCAAGAGACAAGGTGACAAGAGAGAGCGTTGAGTGGGAGAGTTTGAAGAGTTCTTGTGGATAATCATCAAATAATATAAATAAACCTTTTCCGACAGTGACACACTGACTACTTGTCCTTTTTATCCTTAAAATAGTGATGACTGTTCATTCAATTTATTCTGTCTTATCCTGACAGTTATAATGGGCCCACTATTAACTTTGACCAAAGGCCCACTATAATTGGCCCAAACTAAAAAACATACCAAATTTACAAAACACAATGAATAAGTGGGTATCAACTTATTCACTACCATTTATAAATTTGGTATATGTTTTTTAGTTTGAGCTTATTATAGTAGGCCTTAGGTCAAAACATAGTGAATAAGTGGGTATCAACCGCTGTTTTAGGAAGGTTTATTATAGTGTTTAAAGGTAAACAAGAAGGGTTTATAACAAAGAGGACTTTTATTTTATCAAACTTCCTTATTTATAGTATAAGAAGGTCTAAGAAATATTTCTTAAATATTTAATATATTACATCACACACCACACAAATAAAATATCATACATTATACACCACATATTGTTGGTGTTATTTTTTATGCCACATTTATTTGATGTTATCATAGATAATATTTAGTTTGGATAAGCTTACGTTTTCCATGATAGTCTGTAATAAAACAATCATGCAAGAGTTTGTGGGAAAGACAAAGGGACTCATCATTCTCTGAGTTCTTGTTTTCAGGTCTCAAGATTCAATCAAGACGACGTAGAAGATACTCAACTTCAACGTCTTTGGTGAGAGGAATAAGCCATTCTCCATAGATGCGAGAGACAAGCGATGGATCCACTTTATAGTTCTTCTCACTCTCATCACCAGAGACACACTTCACCTCTTGTCCAAACGTTTCTGCTTTCTTCTCAACTCTCTTCTTAACCATTTCTTCCACTTTCTCAAACGTCAAAAGCTTCATCAAAGCCTCTGTATCCTACACAAAGTTTTTCAGAAAACGTCTCATCATTTCATATAAAACCAAATCCACATTTGTTATACACTAGTTTTGTACCTTAGAGCGAATAGCCGGTTCATAATCATGTGGAGCATCTCTGAATTTGACCTCGGCAACAAACTTACCATAGTGAATCCTTCTCGAAATAGCCTTAAACAAGATCAAAGTTATCATCAAACCAGACATAAACCAAACATACACCTGATTTTGTGAGTCCTTACTTGTAAGCAAGCGAGATCACAAGCAGCAGTTGATGCATAGTTACCATCATCACCAGGTTTGACAAACAAAGGAAGCATTTCTTTAAAGTAAATATCCCAAAGCTGTTTGTTTATGTTAACAGATGAAGCCTTAGGATGCAGAACCTAGACAAGAGGATAAACAAAAATTACTGATTAGATTCAAGCATCAGAGTTCAAAGGAGAATGTTTCTAAGACTTTTACTACAACATACCTGTGGATATTTGTGTGTAGGAAAAACAGAGAGAGGAATGTTGTCAAGGAAGAAAGGATTCTCTTCCGGGTTATCGTATCTTCCTACCTATAATTAACATAACGTTGAGACTATCAAGTGAACCAATCAACAAACATGTACGCTCATATATACAGGACAAATCACTGAGATGAGTTTTATCACATAACAAGACATTCAAACAAAACAGAACTAATCTCCCATTGCTAAGCTCTACATATAATGAGTCTAAACAAATAAATCCAAGGTAAAGCATGAGACTTCACAATACAATCTACGAAGATGAAATTGTTTGAGACAGTCTTGTACATGGAAGAGGGAAGGGATAATATATGTAATATGGACCAATCATTTATTACTAATTTGTTTTAGATTCGAAATTCATTTAACATGGTATCAAAACCGATTCATACAATCTGATCAACAATGATCTGATCCAAAGTTAATCCATTGATAACAAAAATCCAAGATCTAACTTTCAAAGTGTCGTAACTTAATAGTTATAACCAATGTTTTGATTGATTGACTAGTTGGAATTGTTCATTCGTTCACATAGTGAACCGTAGTTAATAATTTTTACAACTTAAGTTCTAAATTTTATGAATATGGAAAGGTAAGAATAGTATATGAGGCTGATTTTATTTTTTACAATCTGTCTTAAAAACAACTAGGATCGGACCCGCGCGCCCGCGCGGGTGTTTGTTTTCGATATACTTATAAACATTTCAAAACACATCAATTTTATTTTAATTTAACGTTTTCATTTATGTTACTTTAGCAATTTGTTAAAATTATATTTTTCATTATTATATTGTATTATATATTTTTTTATTGGATATATGTTGGATCAGTTATTATGTAATTTCTTTTTTAAAAAGTTGTAACTATGTATTAATACACTGCTTTTACATTTTTTTGTAAAAATTAATTGAATTTAAATCCAAATATGTGTGTATATATATGTATTTTTACAAAATAAAACATTACATAAATGATTTTTAAAAATTAAATAAAAAAATATAAAACATGTGCCTGACCTAAAAGTGGAATTTATTTAAGAAATATATTATAAATATTAAAATAACTAAGAAAAAAAAAATTTTATACAGCAAGTAATGTATATTTTATATTTTGTTTTACAGTGAAAGTTAATTATATATTTAATAAAATTGTAATCAACAAATCATGATATTATCCTCCATAGGTAGAGATGAGGATTAAATTAATCAAAGTCTAGATATTGATCTGTGCGTCCACGCGGATTATGGTTTTCACTTTCTGTTAAATGTTGATATTTGTTTTTCATGTATCCATTATATAATTATACGTTTTATAATATAAATATTTATATATAAATTAGAATCAATTTATGGATATGTTTTGGTATAATTAATCTAATATAAATACGTTGACACTAAGTTCCACAATTTATTAGCAATATAAAATTGAATATTTTTAAAATATAAATTTTAGTTATATAAACAATCATGTACAACAATATTTACACATTGTTATTATGAAATCTATATAATATATGTTAAATTTATGAAGATATTAAAACTATAATATGTTTTGGTTGGAGGTGTATTTGCTTAAAAACAGTTACTTCTTTCAATATGTTATAATCCAAAATATATTTTATAAAATATTTTTCATTGTTTTGTTATTTTTAAAATCTATATACACATACAAAATAGGTATGATATTAATAAATTTTACTAAATCCACCTCATACAAATAAATTGAATGAATAATTATGATAAAAAATTGTAACAAAAATGGGCCAAAATAATAACTAAATTTTGTAGAAACCCAAATATTATTGGCAAACATATTTTTTTAAGAAAATTATACCTAATTTTTTGTTTGTTTGTAACTTTTTTGTTTGTGTTACAACTTCTCTCATCTTCTTACTTTTTTATTATTTTTTAACAAATAAGTTAGCTAATGGTAAGCATTTAAATTATTATTCTCTTTACGATAATATGTATCGTCATTCTAGACATGCCCTTATAAGTATAATGTGTCCATGATTTTTACTAATACATAAGTTAATAGTATAAATGGCTAGATTTGAGAGACATGTATAATAGATTATTTCTTTTTAAAACAAATACAATTAATAGCATATATTTGTAAATTTTAGCTAAAATATATATGTGGTTAATTAATTGCTAAGATCGCATGAGAAAAGTATGAATATAACGTTTGTCATTTATAGAATACATACTCATTATAATTAGTGATAACAGAAAGATTATGAATATTTGTCAAATATGGATAAGTTAGAAAAAAATAATTGGTTGTCTATATTTTAGGAATGTTTTTATAAGATATAAAAGATTTCGATAACCCAAAAACGTTTAGTTTGTTTATAATGTATAATTTAAATATATTTATATATTGAAAATAATATCGTGTACATACGGAATATAGGTGAGTTAAATTAAAATTTGAATACAGAATTTAAACCGGTGGATTTGCAGATAATAGTCTATCTTATAATTATTTATTTTATAATATTAATTTATGTATTAGACATGTTTGAAGATAACCTATTAATTTGTGTATAAATGACATGTTTGCTAAACCATTTCATTGATAATGATTTTTTAATCATGATATATATTGGATCGAAATCAAGTGGTTAAGTATTTACACAAATTGTTTTTTCTTATGTGGTGAACAAAACTTTAAATTATTGGTTTTGATCATGTAGACAGTGTCTTTGGTGCTGGATCACATTTGTTTTGATTTCTGCAAAATAATTTTAAATTGAGGCATATTCAATAACAAACCACGTGAGTTTAGGTGCACTTGGTTTTGTAAAAAATTTTGGGCATGGTTGTTAAAATATTAAACAATTGTGTTTAAGTCTAGTGGCATTCAATGGTAAATATTAAGAAAAAGTTAGAGTTAAATACAAATTGTACTTAAGATATATGTTTTAAAATATAAGTAAAAGTGATTTATTTTAGAAAATAAGATATATATTTTTGACATTTAATTCAATTTTTGGTTTAATAATTTAAAGATGGTTTTGAAGCAATGATATAGACTCTGGTGAAAATAAATAATAAAACTCATTTTATGGTTACAAATATACAAAATATAATTATTGGATCAAACAAATTAGTAATGGGCTTATTGTGAGCATATGTCCGTATAAGAAGTGATTTAATTTGTGTTTGGATGTAGGAATAATATCAGTGGCAGAGAATTGTAATTTTTGTGGAAAACTAAAAGGTATTTCCTATTTGTATTCTTCTTTTAATAGATTAGATTAAGTAGTGATAGTTAAACATTGATTAATGAATATTAAATATTAATAATAATTGAAAACAAATTAATTATAGCCGATTTTGAAGTTGACCCATGTGATTGATTTTTACAGTTTCTTAGCCGATTTACCGGTTATTTTTCAAATCCGAATTTTAAACAAAACTGGACTGGACTTCTTAAATTAGGATCGGTTCGATCGGAAGGTCCTGTTTTTAAAACACTGGTTATAACAGACAGAACCAGACGATGCAGTTATGTATGTAACTAGTTTTCTGGAACAAGGATGAGATTTGAATGCGATGTGAATCTTTCTACCTTAGCTTCGATGGTTTCGATTTCTCTGACAAAGAACTCCGTTAGAGAAGATGAGTTTCCAGAATCTAGGCAACGAGATTCCTCGAAAGCAGATGAATTGAGTGGGAACTTAGCTCTCTCGATCAAACTGAAGACGATGGTGTCTTCTTGCCTGATCAACGATTCCCTGATCGAGTCAAGACTCAGTTGTACATCGGAACCACCAGAAACCGAGTTAGAAGACTCCACGACTCTTGCCATGTCCCCCTTCAAGAAACGATGGAGTAACCAAACAAAGCTCAATGAAGCTATAGTTGAGAAATGGAGATTTACAGAAAGACTTACCTGATGACCTGATGATATGCTTCTTCTTCTTCTTCTTCTTCTTCCTCTCACTCCCTTTACTTCTCGCTGTTGACTTTGTGATTCGCTTTAGAGCTTTTTCAGAAAATAAAAAAAATGAAATTACGAAAAATTATAACACGAGGCGTAGAAATCAAAATCAAAATCAAAATCAGATCGAGATCCGTTTCAACGACACGAGGAAATATGCAATTGGGCTGATTAAGGGCCCATTCAGATCCAAAAAATCGGCCCTACAAATATTTAATGGGTTAATGTGGAGTATTTTTATAGTGATATGAAAATTTCAAACTAAATTATTCGTTCAATGATTTTAAAATTTATGTTGTTAATTATACAAGCTACAAATACTATTCAAACCATATGTTATTTCTGTAGATATATTTACTAAGAGATTTAACTGGATTTCAAAAAAAAATGTTAAAACTATATTCTCACCTCTAAAAGATTAAATTTAACATATCATAGAAACACCCTTGATCTAGTGTTTAACGATTCAAAATTATAAAATTATGCACATTAACAGAGAAAAAACTTACAAATATTTGCAATATAGCACATGAAGTATGGTCAAGCATGGATTCCATATGATAGTTCAAATGATACAATGACATGTATCATCATGAAAAATGTACACTTGTTATTTGTACAAATCGTCTATAATATTTTTCAATATCTAGCGTTAATTATTTTTTACATGATTTGAAAATTAGTAAACTATATTTAAGATTTAAAATCGTATATAGATTTCTTAATTATTAAAATATATAAATGAATAACAGTATAGATAATACCTATTCTCTAAGAAAAAATGTGTCCTTTTTCTTCTTCTTACTATTTATAGTGTGATTTGTTGTGACTGCTTGAAATGCAGGGAAACAACATCTGAAACTAGTACATATGTAGAATAGATATGCTCTACTGAAATCTTAATTCTACCTCTCTTTTTGTGTAAAAGTCATAGATTTTTCTCTTGAAGGATCTGTGAATCTGTCATGGATCTTATAAAACGAAAAAAATGCAGACTTCAATTTTGTATTTTGATGAAACATTCATTTATAGCATAAGTATCCTCTCAGGAAATGTAACTTGTAAATCATTTACAAACTTTAATCTCAGGATGAGACTTCATTCCCCAAAAGTTATACATCTCTTTTAAAATCGCTGCTTCTTCACAAGATTACAAACACTAATGTATTCTAATAACACTTGAATCACCAAAACTCTTACCTAGAAAGAGAGTAACAGCGAGTTTGAGAGTTAGAGGTGATTCTAGAAGGTTTTGGAATATGTTCAGAGACTATATAAGCAGTGTCCTTCCACCAAGAAGCTTCAGCCTCTTTCACATGAAGCCTTTTCTTAGCATCATCCAATGCAGCTTGCAACTCGTTTATCTCCTCTTCTTGTCTTGTCTCCATGATCTCATGTAGCCTTCTCTCTAGCTCATAAGGACACACTCCTTGTTGTTCCTCCACTGGTCCTTCTGAATCTTCACCCTTCTCTGAAACCAATTGTTTAGAACAGTCACCCTCGTGGTCTTGACCAATCTGAAGAAGCTGAAACTCAGCTTCAAGTTCTGCTTCAAGCTGATCCATTTCTCCTCCAAAACCCTCATCCCCTTCCTTACATACATAATGTCTCAAAGAACCTTCACGTCCACACAAAGATGTATCCGTCAACTGTGGAGAGTAATAGTGATCAGTAGAAGATTCTGGACCATCTACAACATCACTTGTTGTGGTGGAATACACACACTGCTCTTGTTTTCGCGGCAATTCATCATTGTGAAATTCTAATAATCTCTCTATATTGTCACGAATCTTAATAAACTCTCGATGTTTTCGCCTTATTTCATCGTTTTGGCATTCAAGAAGCTTCTCAAGATCGTTTCTTAGATCGACGATCTTGTGAATCTCTTCTCTACCAGTAGCAATCAGATGTAGGAGGTAACAACTTACTCCAATGTTGAACAAAAACTCTCTTCCGTGCAGTTCTAAATACAAAAAAAATTACAATTGAGAGACCAATAAATAATAGACGTCCTGTTAATATACTGATGGACGATACTTTCAGTTTCTTATAACACATGAATAACTCCGAATGGGTGATGAAAAAATGTTTTTAGAACATGTAAAACATTATATTATACACACCAACGCAACCTATCAATAAGCTATATTCATATCATATGTTAATAAAAATGTCTGTGAATAACAACAACAACAATAATAATAATAATAACAGTACCGGAATCGATTGTGCTTGTTGACGAATCTGTAGATTGATCAACTCTATGATGACCATCCTCCGAGAGAGTTCTGATCCTCACTGAGTCATAGTCTCTCACATGGCTTGTGGCCATAGCCTTCCTCTTACCCTTTGAGGTAAACAAACGAGACATGGCTCTACGTGGAGACGGACACCTGATCCTCATGCAACCTGCTCTCACTCCTCCACCACCATCCATCAGGAGAATTCAAAAGGCCCCGTGGATTCAAACTCTGAAGTGTAGAGAAATGAAGTGAAGAAGAGAGAGAGAGAGAGAAAGAGATTTATAAATAGGGATTGGGAAGAGAGATAGACAGAAAGGAATGTATTAATGAGAATCACGAGAGGAACAGAGTGTTCATTTTTTGTCTTTGCAAGGGAAACTTTTGAATGTTTGGAAACTCTTTTAATGCTTTCATTTTCTTCAATTATTTATTTATAAAATCTAGGCACAATAATTGGCCTCAAAACAAAAAAAACTTATAACAATTTGTAAAATTCAATTCACTATTTCTGTTTTGTTTAATTCTCTCTCCGTTTCGAAAAATATCATTTTGGTATATTTCATACTGATTAAAAATGTAAAATATATTTATATATTCTTATTTAATGTATAATTAGTTAAATAGAAATGTTTTTAAAATAATATATTGGTCATTCAAAAAAATAGACAATGTATTTATTGTATACACTATCTGAAAGAGATGGAATTGTATATACCTCCTAGATAGTTTAAAGAAATCAATCTTTAATAAATTGCTATACTTACAATTAGATAGAGTTAAGAGAACTATCTTCGTTTCATATTAAATATTATTGTAAAAAAAAATTGGTTAAAAATAAATATTGTTTTAACATTTAATACATAAATTATTATTTTATTTTTATATTAATTGAAATATGATTAAGTGTATAGATAATGATGTTGTTATATAGAAAATATATAAAAACTAAATGTTTTTTAATCTATACCCAAATCTAAAATAATATTTAAATGAATTGGAGGAAGTATATTTGAAGAAAGAAATTGATAATTGTGTAGCCATAAATAGCAATCGAACAACATTGACCAAAATAAATGGCATTTCAATAACACAATCCAGTAAGATTGTCTTCTTTGCAGACCATTTATGAATTTTACCAAAGACCCTCGTAAATTCCAGACAAGTAGTTGTTTATTTATTTTTTGAATAATGATGTTCAATTTTAAAATTTGAATTCCTTTAACCTGTTACTTTCACAATGAAGAACTGTATTTATTTATTTTTTTTCTAAATAAAAATGATACTATCTCTGTTTCTAGATAAAAACACAATTACCTATACATCTAACCACATTTCAATCAATAAAAAAAATAGAATAACATATAAAACTAATAAATTATGCATTGAAACTATAAAACGACATTTATTTTGAAACGAAATTTTTTTTCTATAACTACATATAAACTGAAATGGAGGGAGTATGTTATTGATAACAGAAAAAAAAAAAGCTAAAACTCAAAATATTACAGGTGCGATAAATAAAATTACACACAAAATACAAAAGAGCAAAAAAACTCGTCTGGCTTTGCTGTTTTATGATTTGGTCAGAGAGAAGATGACATTTGGCTTATGACCTCTAATGTTGCTTTTGTCTTCGTCAAATGATCCATCTACGTTTTGTTCAAAACACTCTTATTAAATATTAACATTCATTTTACATTTTTTATAAACTAAAACATTTATTTTAAAAGTGTGGTTTGCTTACCAGCTCTTTCTCGCGGGTGTCCTGCAAATCGAAAAGAAAAACACAAAGCAAAGTGTAAGTCGTTTAAGAGATAACGTGGTAACCAAGAAACTAAAGGGGGTTTACATATCTTTACCCTGATCTGAACTTCCTGCTTAAGAGCGCTTATGAGTCTGAACAAGTAGTCATAGTTGGATTTATGAGGCTCCTGCAAGTCATCACAACCAAACAAAAACCATCACCATCATCATAAACCAACAATGATCTGAGATGAATGGTATTTACCTCAATGTTGTCTGGAAGAGGAAGACCTTCAAAGACCTGAGGAGGCTCTTGAAGCTGAAGGATCTGACTCGGCTCACTAGGCAAAGAAACTGTCCAAGAAGGTGGAATAGATATCCCCATTGATGCAAAACCATGTCCTGGTCTATTCTCCCACATTATCTCTTGTTGCGTTGAGGATCCAACGCTTATGTTTTGATGTAGTGACTGTGAAATAAACACACAAGAACAAGCCACTAAGGCAATGCTAAACAAATCAAAAGTTTCCAAACTTTTAGTTTTTTACCCTTGGGATGTTTTCAACAGTGTAAGAAACAAACTTGGGCTCTGAGAAGCTTGGAGGTTCAAGAACAGCATATGATCCTTCATTTTCATAGCTTCTCGAACCCTATAAATGCAAAAAAGAACAGTAAGAAAAGCTGCAGAAGAGGTAGCACTCGGATTCTCTTTGTTAAAAGAGTGACCTGTGAGAGATTTGAAGCACTGAAGATTGTATAAAGCTTTCCAGATTCTACTTCATGATCTACTGAGTATCCACATAGCATGTTTCCCATGTCTTCTCGATCTGATCTTGCATCAGGGCCTTCATGTGATCTTATAATTATCTAAAGATGGTAAACAAACACATTAAAGTTTATATAATCACAATGAAACATCATTACAAGTTACATTTACCTTTAAGTTTGATTGTTTTAGAAAGCTCTCAGTGCAATCAGCTCCCCAAAGAAGTCCCTTGTAATTACTTTCGCTCAGACCATCAGCCATCCATGGACACGACCATAAAACATGGTTAAGAGTTATATTCCCATCATCATTCTCACCAGCTTGTCTCCTCTCAATCTTTTCAAGTTCCTCTAAAGAACCCAACAATAAAGATGGATTCGTCGTGCTATCTTCATGGACCAGAGAGGAGCTTTGAAAGAGACCTCCATGAGTTGTGTAGACGCTATCTGATATCACCGATGCTAAAGGTAACGTTTTGAAACAATCAATACACTTGGAGTATAGCACTGGACCCTGCTCAGCGTATCTATCACATGTCTCTTTCAAGAAACCAAGCTCTTCTGCAGAAACTCTTGTCTCAGAGCTACCTCGAAGTAAAAATACCCTCTCAGGCATCAGAATCTGTAGTTATCAATCAGGTTAGAACAATGCAAAACACTTAAAGAATCTAATCTGTTTTATACATGTACCTTCCAAGCTAAGAGAACCAAGAACACTTCTAGACTCCAAGAACCTCGACCAATGTAGTTACCATTGAACACAAACCATCGGTTCTGTGAAGGCCTTCCTGACTGATCAAAGATTTTGAGCAGATCGTGTAACTGTCCATGGAGATCTCCAACCACAATCACTCTAGAACTCTCACCACAACAATTGATTCTAACACAATTAGCTTCCTTGTCTAGAATCCGCGCAGCACACTCCACCAGAGAAACAGCCACAGAATATGGCAATGTAGAAGAGAACTCAGAAACCGAGTTCTTCCACGTGAACTGGTTTAATAACCCCATCAAACTCTCAACCCACTCAGGAGTTAGTTGAGACTCCGAAGGCCATGAGATTGGCTCCAAAACAATGTCACTGAAATCCGCGCCGACAGAATCATCTCCATTGCCCAAATAAATCTCCATCTCCATTGGCTCAGTCATGTCATCTAGATGATCAACAGACTCTTGTTCGTATTTTCTACTACACATCCCTTGCACACTTGTTATCATCCTGTTCACATGTCCCTTCTCATGATCATCCAATGTCTCATAGTGAAACCCACGAAGTGACTTCAGAGAACGGTCTGCGTTACTCACCTACACACAAAACTCCAAATTAACCCACTTTCAAAGTTCAAAAATTTACACACAATTTCATTACAGTATTGCTCAATGAATGTTTAAAATCGCGAAAGCTATTAGGCGCTTTATAGAGAATTATTGTTTAGACAGGCGCGACTAGACAAACTTTTTTTAAAAACTTTTTAGAAAAATCATTTCTTTAACCTTGATTTGCCGATTAAACAAGCGCCTAAACACTTCATATACCGATTTTTAGAACACTGTTACTGCTCTACATGTGCACTTACCACTTGCTTTAAAACCGAACAGAGGATTCGGGTCACACTATTCTCCGGATCCTGAAGCAAGGAACATAACTTTAGCGTTTAAGCAAAATAAAAGACAGAGATATACCAAAGCTTCAGACATAACATAACATAACATAGGAGACTAAATCTAGTTTCAACGTTACTTTAAGAAAGTCTCGATCAGCACCACGTCGAGATATCTCTTTCAACATAAGCAAAGTACGCAACTGCTTATAACTCTTCATCCTCGTCGTCTTCACCGCACTTAGCTTCAAGAACGCGAATTTGCAAGCTTCGAGCTTTGAATCTAAAACCCTTTTCGAGATTTCTACACAAAAACACACACTCTTCAGATTTACATAACAGAGCCGATTCAATTGACTGAGAAAAGAAGATGTCGAAGATTACCTGGAGAAGGCATGTCGATAAGCAGCGGTGAGATTGACGGAGAAAGTTTCGGAGGGATCGTCCGGCGATTACAGCCGCCGCGCAACACCGAGAGGGACGAGCGTTTTTGTGTTAACTTCCTGCCGGTTCTAGGTCAAAGAAACCACGCGCATTTCACTGCTTAGAAGCCGAAAAGGATAGTTGTTATTTTTTTATAAATATGGGCCGGGTCCGTATCTTCAAGGCCCAAATAAAGAATAACAGAGTGGATCCAGTTAAAAGATTTGGTTGCCAAGTGCAGAACTAGGCCTTTGTTCTAGTTTCTTTTGGTTTTATAGATTTAGTTGATGATTGTTTTATTGGTTTTTAGATTTTAGTTTGTAGTTTTTGGTTTTTGGATTTTGGTTATTAGATTTTAGTTTTTGGTTTTTAGTTTTTGATTTTACAGTAGATTTTAGCTTTTTGAAAAATTTGATTGGTGATTTTAGATTTTTATTTTTATTTTCAAAGTAAAATAAAGAATTAATAATTAAAAAAATTATGAAAATTACTATTATCACTAAAAATAAATAATTTTATATAATTTTATTTTAAATAAAAAATAAACTGTTATAAAATAAAAACTACTAGTTACATGTATAATTATATTTAATTTTTATTGATAGGAAATAGATAACTAGTTAATTTTTTTTTTGAAAAAAAACTCAACTCAATAAAATTTAATGTTTTAAAAAAATATATGGTAAAAAAGAATAAAAAATTGATCTTCAATTAAAAAAAAATCAATATCTGGACTTTTATAAATATATTTAATTAGATAATGAATAATCACTAAAACAATAAAATTATATTTCTCAATTTTTTATTTTTTCCTTTAAAATTTTGTTTTCTAAATTTATTTTATTTTACTATTATTTAAAAAAATAACCTATAATCCTTTTAAAATTCCACTTTTTTAAAAGGTAAAATTTTTAAAAATTAATTAAAATTCTAAATTAACCCAAAAATTATAAATGTCTTTTTTCTCTTAAAAACAAAAACAGAAATGATTAAAGTATTTTAAAAAAAGTAATATAAGAAAAATAGTATTTTTGATCATTTCCCAATTTAGAAACTTATTATGAACAGAAGAAACGTTTGTATAATATTATTCCTTATTTCAAATATCAACCAAGACATGTTTTGTACATTCACCGATTAAAAACAGAGATTATCATTAAAAAAGACATCATTGTTATGATTAAACAAGCTGAAAAGTTTAACAATGTACTTTAAAAAAACCAAAAAAAAACAGAAGGGTTAAGAATCCGAAGAAGAGACTAATAGTAATACATCACAAACGAAACAATCTTAAGCACGTTCACCACGAATCCTCCTGGCCAACTGAATATCCTTGGGCATAATCGTGACCCTCTTCGCGTGAATTGCGCAGAGATTGGTATCCTCGAACAAACCCACAAGGTACGCCTCAGCCGCCTCTTGAAGTGCCAACACCGCGTGGCTCTGGAACCTCAGATCGGTCTTAAAGTCCTGAGCGATTTCACGAACCAGACGCTGGAAGGGGAGTTTACGGATCAAAAGCTCCGTGCTTTTCTGGTACTTTCTGATCTCACGGAGAGCGACGGTTCCGGGACGGTAACGGTGTGGCTTCTTGACTCCTCCGGTGGTCGGAGCAGATTTCCTCGCCGCCTGCGGGATTAAATTACGTTAGAGAAACAATCACAAACACAGAATTGAGAACCCTAGAACCCAAATTCAAACTCAAAATCGCCTTTTCATCCCCAAATTGAGAACCCTAGAACCCAATTTCGCATCAAATTTTAAAAAATCAAAATTTAAAAGCCGAAATAGCAGATTCATCCCCAAATTAACAAACCCTAAAGACCCAATTGCGCATCGAATATATCAAAAATCAAAACCCTAAATAGCATTTTCATCCCAATTTGAGAACCCTAGAACCCAATTTCGCATCGATTATATCAAAAATCAAAATACAAAACCCCAAATCGCCTTTTCATCCCAAAATTGTGAACCCTAGAACCCAATTTCGCATCGAATTTATCAAATAAATCAACTTTTCATCCCGAAACTGAAAACCCTAGAGACCCTTTTGGCGTAATAAGATAGAGAAGATTGAAAGAACAAACCTTGGTGGCGAGCTGCTTCCTGGGAGCTTTACCTCCGGTGGACTTCCTAGCGGTTTGCTTCGTACGAGCCATTATTTTCCTCTCTCAAAGTTGCTACCTTTCCTAATTGCAGAGAAGCGAGATTTGTTTTTGATGTGAAAGGGTAAAAGGTTATAATGATGGATATATATATAGGTGGATGTTGGAGTCGGTTAATTTTGGGAAAGACTGGATACGGTACGATCATCGTATTTTCGACGGTCCAGATCTGCTACTGATGACGTGGCGATCTGCGTGTTTGTTTTTTATTGGGTTGATTGTTAAAATGGATCGGCGACGTGGAGTTTGTGTTTGTTTACTGACGGTTTCGATTGAATCATTCGTTGGTGGTTAGGGGTCGATTAATAGGCCGTGCCGTGTTTCTTTGACCTTCTCTAATTTATTTCAAACTTGGTTATATAAGGTGATCTAATAGTTTGGCCCATAGAGAAAAACCAGCCCAAGGGAACCTCGTGTCTTCTTCAAAGGATCATCTCATGTAGCTATCGAAACTGTGGTAGGTAACTTTCATCGCATTGCCAAGGCAATCAAACACTAACGTATTTGTCTCTTGTTGTAACTTTATCACGAAGTTGCAACATACTCGATCAAAGACGGATCGGACTGGCCCAAGACGGATCGGACTGGCCCATCATAATTTCATTTCATTTTAATCCAACAGAAGCACCCTTTAAATTTGCATTATCCTTCCATGCCAATTTATTATCTTATCCTTCATTTAACACTCATACATCCTATATAGAGAACATAAATTTCAATTTATTGAAATATTCTCTTAACGTTACCGAAAAATATACGTTTGAACATGAGTAGAAGCATTATATAAAAAGTATTAATTAGGGACCACCGAGAAGTAAATAAAATTTTAGGACCAAAGTATAATCATAGTCTACAAATCCTACTAAATCCAACTCTATAATCTGATTATTATCCAAAACCACTGGAGTCAACATGTAAAACAGCTAATACAATAGAACACCGTCATGAAATATCATACTTTTCATATATTTTCTTTCAAGTAGAATAATTAAATTATATTAAAGTTGCCACGATATATATATACGAAAATTGAATTTTGTAGTCCAATATTTTTTTTTCTGCTTATCCGCGAAATAAAACGTGAAAACAAGAAAATAAAATAAGTGTTTCACCGCAACCGTATGTTTCCTTTTTTTAACCTCAACAAAAATTAACCTCACTTAATCCATGCGTAAACCAGCAAGGAGAATCCAAGACCATTACCGGCTCCCAAACCGGAAACTCCTCCTCCTCCACCGTACTCCGACTCATCAGCACTACTCGCCCACTCCAAAACCGACGAGCTACAAGCCGACGAAGCAGAAGACATCGAGATCATAGACGAAGACGAAGAGCTCCTCTTACTCTTAACAAATCTCCTCCTCATCTTCCTCCACTCCATGACCCCTTTAAACCCTAAACTACTCCCACACTTCTTCGGCTTCCATAAAACGACGCCGTTTCCGTTTTCCCTTTCTTCAGGATCACTCTCGAACCTGAACATGAACACGGCTTGTCCTCCTCCTCCCTTACTCTGAAACAGCCAGTTATAAACATCCCACGAGACCTGAACACAAACTCCATCAACAACCACTCTCTCACTCCCTCTGAACTTCCATCTCAGTCGTTTAATCTGCAAAACCTCCTTCGAATCGACGGCGAAGCAAAGCCTCGCATCATCGTCGACACTACAATGAATCTTGATCTCTCTGTTCTTACCACCAAACCTAGCTTTCGTGGAGAACACGTCACCTCCCAACACGTGTTCTTTCCTCATCACCAGAGCTTGTGGTTTCGTTGGCGGTTGTACTGACTTCCCCCGCGCGTATGCCAAGTCTCCGACCAAGAGTCCGATCTCTCGGTCGAAGACCACAGCGATGTAGAATCCGGATCTTGGTTCGGATCCGGATTCGAATTTCGCGCGGGTTAAGTCCCAGAGGACTTGGATTTTCGGGGAGATGGATTTGGATCCGCGTTTTCTCCAGAAAGTCAATGTGTTTATGTTTAGGTGAAAGGAGACGGCGGAGGAGAGGGAGAGAGGGGAAGAAGAGTGGTGGTAGTGATCTTGAGAGTGGAGGGAGAGATGTAAAGAATGTCCTCCTAAGAAACTGCGTGACCATGTTAGATAGAACACGCCGTGTTCTGTTTGGTAAAGACAAGTTGTTAGGTTTGGATCAGTGGAGACTAACGGTGACGGTGATCGAGACGGCGGCGGAGGAGGGTGGTTATGTTGAGAGGGAGACATTTGTGTGTGTCCGTTTTTTTCGGAAGTTATGTTGGGAGTTTTTTTGATGGTTTTTTGTTCTTTTATTTATATGAAAAGGTTTTGTTTTAAATCATGAAAATGGAATGGTTATAATGATGTTTGGCTTCAAACATACGTAACACACAAAAAATTGGATGCAGGCTGCCAAATCTGAAAAAATAAAAATTTGATGTAGATATGATAAAGACATCAGATTAGAATTTTAAGAACTTGGAACTTGTAAACATGGACATGAACTGACTTTTTCAAACTTGACTTTATTATTCATCTCTCTTTTACCGTGTTGTGTAATACACATATTCATCACACAATATTACATCTACAGTTTTAGTATAACACATGGTATTGTCTTTTCAGTTTTAGTAAAAGAGTTAAACAGTAAAAAGCATGTGTTGTCTGTAAATATTAGGGTCCCTAAACATTACTTAACAGAGGGACAAGATATGAGTAACTGCCTGCACACTTGACACTTCATTGGAGAACATAATCAACATGGAGTCCATTATAGAACTTATAAATAATTAGATTTTTTTTTTAAATACCCATTTGTAGTTTTTTTTGTCAAACCAATTTGTAGTTTATATCTAAAATATCTGCAGTAGTAATAATGCTGGCTGTGTTTGATACTGGATTTATTTACATCTAGGTATGCTTAATTGTCAAATTGGTAGATACAATGATATTGACAAATAATTAGATTTGTAATCTTATGTCGTCTTTTATTTCACATTAGTCTGATCTCTATTCTCTAGTCTATGATAATCTCTTCTGCTGCGGGGGGACAAACTCAAATAATTGGCTCGGTAGAATATGAAAACATCGTTTTCAGTTTATTTAATTATTTTGTTAAAACTCGTATTTTATTGGATATCTCGAGTTATCTGGATAAGTTGGCAGACAGCTAGAAGGAGGTGGATAAGCACATTTTATCATTGATATGTCTGTTAGTTCTTGAAAAAAAATCTGTATACCTGTCTTATTAATTTGATACTTCTGTTAGATCTGAATATATTAATTATCTTATATTAATAATATGTGTTCTGAAACTTCAGCTTCAAGAAATTTCTAACTGTGATTGACATATAAACCTCTTTTACACTATTATTTTACTATCTACATGCATAACAAACCCATTATATGGTATTGTTTTATCTCTAAAACAGAATTATTCTTATACACCAAACATATAGCTTCGAACTCAAATTAATGATGATATATTTTTGTAAGAAGCTGTTATACACCAAACACATAACCTATATTCGTTGAACATCCAATCCCTGGTGAAGAAACCAAATTAAGCAACTAAATTGTGGGTCTATTAGGTCATTATCAGTTTAACAATATGTATATGAACTTTTCGATGGCCATAAAATAAGATGGTTAGACATGGTACGAGTTACCACTTAACAGTGATAAAAAACAATATGGTTAAAACAGGATTTAATGATATCATTAGAAGTTTTACCAAACAATTATCATTTTTGACATCTTGTATATATATGCGCATCTTTTATTAAAATGTAATGTGTAGTTTATTTTGGAAAAGAAAATGAATATGTTTACAAGTCATTTTCCTCTAATCCGATTTAACAGCATATCAATATGTGTTTTCATGTGTATACAAAAAAAAGGTGAAGAAACAATCATTTGTGGATTTTCATTACAACTATATATATATATATTCTTTATTTTGAAAAGTTAGGAAATAAAATAAAAACGATGAAGAGCAACGGTTGACTCAAGTTTCTCATGTGGAAGACTAAGACCAGGTCAGTTTTGAAACAACAACACGCCTTTTAGTATTCAACATACTCCATCTCGAGTCTCAGCCTTCGTTTTCTGACGCTGTCCCTTAGATTCTCCTTCCTACTTTTCGATGTACATTTTTTTATCAGACCCACTTCGTTAATATATCTTTGACTAAAACGATAGTTTTTTTCGTTTTATTATTGATTTAGTGATGACTGCGGGTATGAACAATCTTCTTACTAAAATGACAACATTTTGGCGGTTCATAAAATTACTAGCAAAAAGCTAAAACTAGGCAGAATATTTTTACATAAGAAAACAGAAGGTGGAGCATAATTGTGGGTACTTTTTCACCTGAAACGTAAAATAGGATTAAAGTACAGACAACAATGTTGCAATCATAGACCACTAGACCAATAATTTTCTAAAAATTTATCAAAATTGTTCCATGTGGGTCTTATAACTAGCCTGGTCTTATTACACATGCTTTTAAACATGTGGTTTATAAATTATATAATCGATCAGCGGAAAGTTAGCCGCCACGAAGTAACAGAGATCTCGGACTAAGGTGGTGGGAAATAGCAGGTTCATGTCTAGAAGGTCATTAGTTTAATGAAATCTATATTAATAAATTCGTTACTGTAAAAAAAAATTGTAATCTTTTATATATTATACGAAAACTTTTGTCAAAAAAATAAATACTTTTTAAAACTGGTTATATTTTTAATTGTAATCGCTCTTCTGATAGTTTTTAAGGTATTATCAAGTTCATTGGAACCAAAGGTAGAAGACATTGCAGCTTCACCGTTAATGCGATTTGAAACGTGGGTTCTTCAGGCAAAATCTGTGGGCACAATTTTAAAGTCTCATTTGATTTGCGCTGGCCACTAGGGATTTAACATGCGTCCCTCAGTGTCCAAGACCGAAGACCGTTCACGGTGAGCTACCTGGTGACCTTCGGGTCTTTGCTCACTTCAGTCTCTAATCTGAACCACTTCGGTAGGACTATGATACTCGGTTAGCAAAAAAAACAATCTCTTTTAGATTCCCAAATTAGTCTCAATTCAGAGGAGGTTTACGTGTAGGTGTCCTATAATTTAGAGTATGTTTCAGTTGCTTATAATGACTTGTCACCATAGGCTCATTAGTTTGGTGTAATGCAGGTTATCAAGGCTAAAAAGCTGGGACGTGCTCATAAAACTATTGCTTGTTGGCTGGTTCACCTGTTGTTGCCAATGCTCATTACTTCTGGTACGCGGGTGCCTTGGAAGCCCATGTGGTATATGTATGTTTTTGTCGTGTGTGTTTATTCTGATCTAAGTCATGTTTTGGGATATTAAACTTGGAAAGGAAAGAGGCCCATAAGGTTAATATGGGCCATAAATAGCATTCCTCACGACTCAATGATATGATTTACAGATTTACAGGTTATTACAATGTTGTAACTTACATTGGTTTTGCCACAATTAGGTCGATTCACTTGTTTGACTTCTTAACTTATTCTTGTCTCTTTATACGCTAAGATTACTAATATATTGGAATCACATAATCAACTAATGATAACTACATAAATTTGGTGCATCTTCAATTAATTGGGTGTCAAAATTGATTAAAATCCGAGTTAGTATACCAACCAATGAAATCTTAATATGCTAAAAATTCACAAGATTGACATTGCAAATTTGGTTTTACCTCCTTGATCCTGAGAAGCAAGATACTAACCCAAAAAGAAAAAGAAAAAGACTTTGGAAATATCTATAATCAACCTTATGAGTGCTAGCTGGGAGTCGCATTGGATTCCAAGAGTAATGAAACCATAGAATAGAAAGAGATAGACTAGATGCTATTTCAGATTGGCCTAATATTCTCAAATAGATGTGAAATGCTTAACGAAAAGTAAGTAAACAATGTGGAGAGATATGGACAGCACAGGAAGCATTGAAGATGAACGCAGAAGAGTGGAGAAGTGGTCCATTGCAGAATTTATTTTCCAAATGCATCTTCTTTTTTCTTGTCTGTGGTCCAATTTTGGAAGTAAACAAAGCCTAACTTTGGATGGTTTGTTAGAGAAGCAGACAAACACGCCTCTCTTATTTTTAACATGACATTACAAAGAAGTATAGGTAACAAACATGTTTTAACAGTTTCATTTATTTAATTAATATTTAAGGAAAATTGTTTTCTATAAGAAAAAGATAGAATCAATAGAGTGAGGCAAACATACATCACTAGATACACTACAACATAGGTCTCATAGCTTTTTTGTTTGATAACCTGGAGATATGTAGCGGGTCGAAATCCAACCGACTAGTTCTTTGGAGGTTTGTCCACTAGTGTCAGACAAATTCGGTTATTCACAATGGAAATTAAATATTTATGTCGTTTGACCACACAAACAAATAAATTTAAGTTTGGTAAATTTTTAATCTAGGTGCTTAACACTTTTTCAATCTCGTCTTACCACTCAACCATATTTGTGTGGTTCTCATAGCTAATTTACGTAGATAGCTTAACTAGTTATAATATGCATCCAACATTTAGTTTTCGTTTGTCAAAATTAAGATAAAGTAGAAATGAACCGTTATAATAAAATATTTATGAAAAAAAATCAAATTTATAAAATAGTGTTTCATATATTTATAAGTTTAAACTTTCTAGCAATCATGATTAGTTAACTCTATTGTTTCTACAATGTCCAAAGCAGAATATATCTATAGTAGTGACTTCAACAAAACCGAAAACAATTTGAGTAGGAAGAAACCAAAGACTTCTCTCGTTTTGTCTACTTTGAAACGTTTCTATCTTCTTTTCTTTAGTTGGATCGTTTCTACCTTTTCCTTACTTTCTATTATTTGATTTGATCATTAGATTTCTTTCTATATAATGGAGGTTTGGGCCTACGCTTCATTTAGATATGATCATATGTGTGATAATAGCAATGATCTTTGCCGTGATCAACGTATGCTATTCAATACTCCATCAGTTTTATTTTAACTAGGAAACAAACCCGCGCATTCGCGCGGACATATGAATTCTTTAATAAAAAATCAAACTGCTTTAACAATATTAATAAGATATATGTGCTTAAAATTATATGCTATTTTCAATTATTCAGTTTTTATACTATCCCACACATTTATTAATTTTTATATTATACATATATTTGCGAGATACATTTATTATAAATGTAGTGATGAAAACAGAAAACCTAACAGACTGATTTTTAAAATAAAAAATTAATAAAAAAAGTTGTATTTGTTTAAGCATAACCGTAATTTTTAACATGTTTACTTTAGTAAAATGCTATATAATAAAAAATTGATATTTAACGCTTTGTTTTAGAAATGATTTTTTAAATAATCATCTAACTTTTTGTTTGTCTTAGAAATTTTAAAAATAATTCATTATGGCTCAATTAATAGTAAGCATTTATTTACTACTTCGTACTTATAGTATTAGGCCCGCAAAAGTAGTTATACTTATTTTTGATATTGTTTTATAAATTAATAGGAAATTGTCAAAAGTACCACTTTACTTGTACCAGTTTTCAAAAATACTTTAATCACTTTTACTCTTGTTTTTAAGAGGAAAAAATATACTTATAACACTTGGGTTAATTAATCTAAGACTTAGGGTTTAGAGTTAAGGGATGGTGTAGGGTAGGGTTAGGGTTTATGAATGTAAAATTTAATATTCTAATTAATTTTTTAAAAAATTGTCTCTTAAAAAAATGATATTTTTTAAAATGTCTCTTGAATGAAGGTAAAAATGAAAAGTGGTACAACAAAAATTGTAAACTTGAAATTCTCCCTAAATTAATTGAAGGTTTTAGTCAAATGATTGAAAAGGATAAATAAAAGTTATTGAACATGTGAGATCTAATGTTTATAATTTTAGATAAGAGATTAATTATTGTATTGTATTGTTTGGAAACATAATTAATAATATAATATTGTTTTCCATTATTATCCATAATTCTAATGTATTTATTAAGAACTAATGTATGTCTAAGGTTATGTCCAAATGAGTATTTCTGTTTTAATAAAAGATATTTTCAATTATATATGAATTCTTGGATAGTGAAAATATACGAAAAACTAACAGTATTTTTGTTTTCTTGATGGATAATAACTGGAGATAGTATGATCTTTTCCTCGTATCCATTTTTTGGTTTATCCCGCACTTTATAATTGAATATTGGCGGCTGAAAGTCCACGCAAACTATGGTAACTTTATGAATAATAAGATCTAATATATAATTATAGAGAGAAAACATGTCAATACATAAAAGTCTGATGAAATATAAATTTTATTTACATGGATTGATATTCCTTTAAATTTTTATATTTGTAGTTTAATTTTGACGTTCGAGTCTTTTGGGTGTCTGTTTGATGAAAACAAAAGTAGATTTTAGAACAAAGATATAACTTTATATATTGATGAATGCAGTTATTGGTGAACAAAAGTTTGAGGTGAAAAATGCAAATGAAAACTTAATTTCCCAAAACAGAGTAAAACAGATTTGTATCATAATTCTTATGATTGTGACTAAAAACAGAAAATGAATTTTACTCTAACGTGAGAGGGAAACAATAACTTTATTTATATGAGAAAAAATGTTGTATCCAGAAGAAAATGTCAAAATCTTTATATAGGTATAAAACAACAAAAATGAAAGAGTGCATATAAAAAAGTATGAAAAGTAAGAGACATAACTCTTCTCTCTTGTAACCAAAGGGTATAATAACTATGTTCTCTTGTAATCTTTAACATAATAAATACATTTTTACACATACAATATAAACTAAACAATGTGGCTCTTGAGATTGAGACACAACTATTCAATCAAGAGACACAAATTTACATACACTTGTATATGACCAAACTTAATTATAAACCAACAAAGACATGGCTGTATAAGTGGTGGCTGTTAATTTCCAAACAGCTATACTTTAATAATAAAGATATAAAAATCTTTTAATCACTCACACGCTTGACAAAATTATGAGCCTACAAGAGTAACATGTTAATAACAAAGTTAAACGACTCTTACTTCTTCAGTCACAATCCATTCTTATCTTTTTGGTTGTGACTCATTCGCATCTTTTGGTTACAATTCGTTTACATCCTTTGATCTCATTTATACTCTTTCGTTTATGAACCGTTTGCATTCTTTCGTTATGCACTTTTTTTATCACAACATGTTTATATTTTTTTGATCACTATTCGTTTGCACTTTTTTTGTCACGATCATTTGCACTTTTTGGTCACGACCATTTGCACTCTTTCGATCACGATCATTCGCATTCTTTCAGTCACAACACTTTTGCACCCTTTTGGTCATGATCCATTTATACATTTTCTATCACAACCAGTTCACATACTTTTGTTCACGCACCCTTTTGGTCACGACATGTTTACACCTTTTCGGTCACGACATGTTCCCACCTTTTCGGTCATGAGCCGTTTACACTATTTCGGTCATAACCCGTTTGCACCATTTCGGTCGCGTTCCGTTTTCATCCTTTGGACACGACCATTCGTACCCTTTTGGTCATGAGCGTTCACACTCTTTTAATCACAACATGTTTACACCTTTTCGGTCACAACCCGTTTGCACTCTTTCAGTCACGATCATTGCACTTTTACGGTCACAACCATTCGCACCCTTTAGGTCATGACACTTTTACACCATTTTGGTCATGATCCATTAACACCTTTTCAGTCACGACCCGTTCGCACCCTTTTGGTCATGAGCATTCACACCCTTTTGATCACGATCCATTCATACCCTTTCAGTCACGACTCATTCGCAACCTCTCGGTCACAATACTTTCACACCCTTTCAGTCATAACACGTTCATAGTTCTTAATTTAGGACACGTTCATATATTTTGGATCATAACACGCTCTTATCGGATCATATCACGTTCATATATATCTTTTAGGTTATGACATGTTCCTACCTCTTAAATGAGATACGTCATACTTCTTCGTTGAAAACACTTTCGCTTAACATAAATGATAAATTTTAAAAGAGATCTTTTATGCTAACCAGAAAAGATTTTTAATATATTTGTTAATATATGCAAATTTTCTATAATGAAATAGTTTAATAAATACAATGGTTATTTTTTTTAAAAGATACTACTGTTTAATGAATGTATATGTGTTATGTTTAGGTAATAGAATATTTAAAATGTTTTATTATGAAAGAGTTTATTGGTTAAGCTTCTAAAAATATATAATTTTTTTATAGTGAAAAAATATTTAAAAAAGGGTTCAACGCTTAAAATTCTAAAAAGATGCAACTTTTTAAAAATAAATGCGTTTTTTATTTAAGTGAAACTATTATGTTATACTTAAAATCTTTAATTAAATTGTAACCATTAAATTAAAAATTAAAAAATAAACTTAATTGTTGGATGTAATTTCTCTCCTATAAAAACAAGTTTGCTATTATATATAGTAAAATACACAATCTTCAATGACATTAGTGAAATAAGTTACAATAAAGAGATACATTTTAAAAATTAATTTATAAGCATGTAGTACTCTCTGATAGTAGGTACAACATAAGTTTACTAATTTCTAACTTTATAAAAGTCTAATTTCCCTAGAAACTTACCGATGAAGTATTCCCAAACTTCCCCACTTAAACACATGCACAGACAGATGAGTGATGCACTTGAGGATGTTGTTGAGGTTGTGATAGACCATAGTAATTGTTTTGGTTCTCCTAACCAACCTCATTCAGAGATACTCAGCGATCTAGATAATTTACAAATTATACATACAAAATTGAAAGAGAGAGAAATGTGACAGTAATAGAATTTGGAAACACAAACAAACACAAATTCAAAAAGAGAAGAATGCTATTTGCTATCCTCACTTCAGTTCTTTTTCAATGTGTCAATTACTATGTACGAAAAATAATTTAGGAGTTATAACAAATGTATACGAAAAAGAGAAGAATGCTATTTGCTATTCTCAGTTCATTTTTATTGAAAAAGTTCATTTTTATAACATACCGAGTAACTAAGCACAGTTCTTTTTTTTTGAAAAAGTATTATCTTCAAAGACAAAATTTGTTGGCATCTATAAATAATCTGAGAAAAAAACTAAGTGAGTTGCCGATTGTTCTTTGGCTACAAAGAAGATGCCATAAAGTGGGGAAGTTTGGACTTACAAAAGAAGTGGAGAGACCCCGACGGTAGGTTCGTATGAGCATTTGATCTTATGATGTTACAAATCATTGAATTACAATTACAAACATAAACTCTTCATAATATAACGTACGGTATGTATTAATGAAATTATATGCCTTTGATCTTTAAGTGGTTAAAAAGTTATTTAGTTGTATTATTCATTGTCCGTCAAAATGAAACAGTGCCAAAAAAACTGATAAAGAAATAAACCAACAATGAAAGCCCTGTCAAACAAAAAAAACCAACAAAGAGTTCATCAAAACGTTTTTTTTTTGTCTTTTAAACTTTCATGAGATCTCAAATAACACAACCATTGTTGACTATAAAAAAAAAAACACTGAATTGATTTCTTCTCCTATTAATATGTAAACTCAAGACATGAATAACTAATTTAAACCAGTTAATCAGTTAGTTTGATACATCTACAATCTATACGTTTCACGTTTGTCAAAATCTATTTTTTCATGAATGAACGGAAATTACAAGATCTTCTTCCTCTCAAAATCCTCTGCAAACCATAACAAATATTTTAATCCCTTTTTCCAGTGTTTTTTTTTTCAAATATTTCTCAGTGATTTAAAGAGAATTAATCATCTCTTTCAAAACCTAATTGGGTGTTGTTGGAATAATTATACCCATTCATAGTTAATACTACTACTACCGCATACAATCTGTATATAATAGCTATGAACCCATAATAGAGACATTGAGTAAATTGATTTAGTAGAAAGGACAGAGGGCGAGAGGAGCAAAGATCCATCAGCAGTCACGAGGGTCCAGAGATTTTTTTTACCAGGTTTGGATGTGGAGGGCAAGAGACAATGAGCGAGAAAGAATCTAATGAATAAACTACAGGAAAATTTGCAAAACGTGTACAATCCATTCTATTAATAAGTTTGTGTAAAGAGACGACTTTTAAGGGAGACGACGACGGTTATGCAGATTGTGTGAAGAGACGCCATTGAAGAGCTATGAATTGGTGACCATTCCTCAAGTGCAAGATGACGTCATAGTTCTATCTTAAACAAAATCTTATTCGTTAGATTATATATTCAAAACAGACTCCACCTTTGGATCTTTATTTTTTTTTCCTACGAAAAAAGAATGACGTCACAGGTTTGAAAAGAACAGATTGCTATTATATATAGATTGTTATTTTAAATTTGTCCAAATATATTTGATTTTATATATTTTTGAAATAAAAACATTATTAACTATAAATTTGATTATATTTTAACCAATAAAAATAAAATAACATAAATTTTTAAAATTTTATATTAAAATTATAAATCGATTTTTATTTTGAAACTAAAATTTTACTCTACAAACAACAATTTAATTGAAACGAGGGAGTAAAACTTTAAATGAGTAGGTTTGTTGGGAGTGTGGTTAATATTTTGAACAAAAAACTGCATTAATGCTTCGTATTACAACCTCATCTAGCGGATTTAGATAAATCTATTTGGTAATTTTTGCTTTCCCTCTAGTGAAACATTTGCTTCTTATAATTTATTCTCTCAAATTTAGTAAAATTTAAGAAATTTAAAAGATATATACACTCCAAGAGAAGAGTAGTTACTTAGGTATATTTATTGGGAGTCTCTTAGCAGGGGTTTTTAACTTTTCTAAAAGCCGTTTCTTAACTTTTAACTAAGAAAACTTAAGAGACGTCTCTTAAATAAAAAACTTAAGAGCCGTCTCTTAACCAAAATTTAAAAAAAAAAAAAAAACTAAAAAACGAGCCATGAGACGCAGGACACTCTTAAGGGGATAAGAGTAATCATGAATTGAACGAGTGTGATCGTTAATGTGACTCCCTTTGTCCGATCATGTGTTAGCTGATTCCACACGCAACATAACCTTATTTCTATGTAAATAATCTTATTAACAACCATCACTTGCATGTGTTTCTATAAGTTGTGAACATTTTATTTTGTTGTATACTGTTGGCTAAAGTCATGAGTTCATACCAAAATTAATATTCAACTTTTCATTTTCATTTTCATTTTCGTTTTCTGATGGGGATTGGATTAAAGTTGTCGTACTTTCGATTAGACAGCAACTATGAGTTAAGTCAAAAAAAAATTTAGAAATTGGTCCCCACTTCTCTTAACTTGGAATATGCGTTGTATATATTATAAATAATTAAATGTATAATATTTATTGTTTTGGTGAAAAATAAACTACTATTATATTTATTGTTTTCTACTTACAAAACAATAATGTAAATTCAGTTGGTTGGATTCTCTTATATGATCGCATGCTATTTCTTTAGGGACCACAGTTAGCAGAAAGTGCTATGACGACACGTGTCAGATGATATTTTTCGTCGAGACTAATGACGTCATTAATGGTCCCCTTCCTCTTTACTTTCAATTTTCATTACTCTTTCGTCTTTTTTATTTTCTCCAAATTACAACTATTCATGTTCTTAAACTAGTTTGATAAAAAAAACAGTTACTACTAGTATCTTTACACTCAAATTAATGAATTTTGATTGCCCCAAAATATATGCAAATTATTATTACCTTCGTTTTATTTTAATTATCGTATTAGATTTTTTACACAGACTAAAAAATATTTAATTTTACATATTTTTAAAATAAAAAAACATTACCTATAAATTTAACCATATTTTAATTAATAAAAAATAAAATAAAATATAAATTTAATAAATTTTGTATTAAAATCATAAAACGACATTTATTTTAAAACGAAAATTTTACTCTACAACGATAATTAAATTGAAACGGAGGAAGTGGTTTGCTACTCTGCCGCACTTTTGTACAAAAGATAGGGATGCGTTTCATTTTATAAACTCAGTAAATGTAGCTGCATAGATTCAAAGGGTTCAACCTTACATACGTAACTACGTTTATATTTGAGTAAACTGAGACAAAGCTCAGGATCTCTTCATGCTGGTGAAATGAGTTTAATATGGCTGTTTCGTGGGGTTTACTTTGGAACTTGAAGAACTAGGGTTGAAACATTTCCACTAATATGATTTCAGTTTTGTTGACAAATGATTTTTCAGATGAAAAAGACGTTTGTTTAACATGTTATATATGGAAAATTGTCTAGATTTTGGTTCAAATTTTCCTAGGAAAAAAATATGTTAAGATGAGTTTGGTAAATATTATTTATTCATTTTGTGCTATAACGTAAAAGCAAATCAATATATATGGAAAGAAAATGAAAATCCAAAACAATATTTTCAAAAATGGAAAGCTACCATTTGCTAAAGAAAATGAAAAATCCAAAAAAAAAATCTCTTAGAAAATAGAAAATACAATTTTCTTAAACAAATGAAAAAATTAGCTACAACACGGAAAATGTAGTACTTTTCTTCTTAGCGTCAATTCGTATTCCGTATCAATATCTTATCATGCTTTTTGATGTCAATTCTCTACAATCTTTTTCATAAAACGATAAAACTTTTTGTTGTTACAGTAAACGTACGTTATCAACTAGTAATATGTTACTAACCAACGTTGAGTTGGTCCAGTAATAAAAGAGTTAAGACTCTAACTACAACCACGTTCTTGGCAAAGAGATGAAAGTATTTTTTTATCAAAAAAAAAACTAATATGTTACTAGTTAGACCTAAACCCATCTTATTATCACCAAAAAAATTGGTAAAGGATATGTACTATAGTATATAGTAAGTTTTTTTAAAAGAATAAGTAGTCTTTTATGTCAGTCTCTACCCAAACGCCAAACCCTATTTCTAGACAAAACCTGAACACGAGTGAAAAAACAATAAATCGTCAAAGCTGAGAACTCATCTTCTCTTTCTTGTCTTTCCCTCTCCAAAACGAAAAAAAAGAAAGAAAAGAAAACAATGGCGTTTCATAACAATCATTACAACCACTTCATCGACCAACAACACCAGCCTCCTCCTCCTCCTCCTACTACGCAGCATGAACACCATTTCCACGAACCCACACCTCCTAACTGGCTCCTCCGCTCCGACAACAACTTCTTAAACCTCCACACATCCGCCTCCGCCGCAGCAACAAGCTCCGACTCTCCTTCCTCCGCCGCCGCTAACCAGTGGCTCTCTCGTTCCTCCTCTTTCCTCCAACGCGGTTCAGGTGACGTCATCGAAGACGTTGCCACCGGAGGAGAGGAGGAGAGGAAGGAGGCGGAGAGATGGCAGAATGCGAGGCACAAGGCGGAGATACTCTCTCATCCACTGTACGAGCAGCTTTTGTCTGCACACGTGGCGTGTCTGAGGATCGCCACGCCGGTGGATCAGCTTCCGAGGATCGATGCACAGTTAGCTCAGTCGCAGAACGTCGTGGCTAAGTACTCTACTATGGACGCTGCTGCTCAAGGACTCATCTCCGGTGATGAAAAGGAGCTTGACCACTTCATGGTAACTTAACTTCTCCATCCTTCTCACCAAACTTTTTATTTTATTTTATTTTCCATTATATTACTCACTTCTCGGTTATAAAATAACCTATATTTTTAAAAATATCAAGTTTTAAAAAGATATACTACCTCTGTTTCGATTTAGTTGTCGTTGTAGAATTTTTTTTTTTTTTAAAATAAGTGTTGTTTTATAATTTCAATGCAAAATTTACTAATTTTATCTATTATTCTATTTTTCTATTGGTTAAAATGTGGTTAGCTATATAGATAATTGTGTTTTTCTATTGAAAATATATAAAATTAAATGGTTTTTTAATCTGCGTGTAAAAACCTAGAACGACAAGTAAAACGAAACGGAGAAAATATTATTTATTTCTCAATGTAAATTTTACTAGGTAATAGTAGTAAATTAAATACTTCAAAGAAATAATTGTATTTATTAAATTTTATTTGGTTAAAAGTTATGAAAAATATTGAATAACAAAAAAAAATATTTAATATGTTTTATTAATATGTGAGAAAAAACTAAAACATGTAATATTTTAAAACAAAATAAAGTATTTCATAGCCTTTCTCTCATAAATGATTTATTTACTTCAAATTCGGAAAACAAAAGTTAATTAATTCTTGTTAATAGTTTCACTGTTTGATAAATTTAAATATTATTTTATAATTTCAGATTATTTTTAAAACTTTAGAGAAGAAAAAGAAAATCTCTTTTGTAGATTTGTACTTTGTACCGACACACATGAACATGATCAGTGGTCTGGTTGGACAAATTAGTCAGTTTAGGATTTGGATTGTAGTTTTGTACAAATTTGACAAAAGAAGGTTTTATTTTTGAGATAGATTTTGGTTGAACAATACACTGGTTTGAAATTACGGATATAGTCATCTGACAAAAGCTACATACTACTTTGTCATTTTATGTGGTATATCCATTATTAATCTTTAGTGTTTTGATTAAATGTCCTATCAAATTTATATTTATCTGTTATCTGAATAATATTTGTATGCTTTTGTGCAGACGCATTATGTACTATTGCTTTGCTCTTTTAAAGAACAGTTACAACAGCATGTTCGTGTCCATGCAATGGAAGCTGTTATGGCCTGTTGGGAGATTGAGCAGTCTCTTCAAAGCTTAACAGGTTAGTTTTTGATAATTTACCTTAAAAGTTAACATTAAATTGTCATTTAGCTATTATGATAACTCTTATATTGCATTGTAGCATTGACGAAGAAGCAAGGATTCTCTATTTAATTAATTTTTCATTTCAGTTCTACTATATGGTATGGATTTTTAATTAAAGGATTAACTCTTTTTTTGTTGGGTGAGATAGGAGTGTCTCCTGGTGAAGGTACAGGAGCAACAATGTCTGAAGACGAAGATGAGCAAGTAGAGAGTGATGCTCATATGTATGATGGAAGCTTAGATGGGTTAGGGTTTGGACCTCTGGTCCCCACTGAGAGCGAGAGATCCTTAATGGAACGAGTTAGACAAGAACTCAAACATGAACTCAAGCAGGTAACAAATGACATATACTAACCCTATCAATTTGTCCTAAATGCATATTCTAGTGATCTAATGATGTTGAACCATTCCTTTTTTTTTAAATAGGGTTACAAGGAGAAAATTGTAGACATAAGAGAGGAGATATTGAGAAAGAGAAGAGCTGGAAAATTACCAGGAGACACCACCTCTGTTCTCAAAGCTTGGTGGCAGTCTCATTCTAAGTGGCCTTACCCCACTGTGAGTTCTCTCTTTCTACTTCTTTAACCACTCACGTGAACACGCCTGACGCCTCAAGAGTCTCTTGTTCTGTTCCATATAGCTTGGACTACTTCACTTTCTCGAGTTCTTCATTTGCCTTCCTAATCTCCTAAGTTTTAAATGAATGAGATACCATTTGGCAGGAGGAAGATAAGGTGAGGTTGGTGCAAGAGACGGGGTTGCAGCTTAAACAGATAAACAACTGGTTCATCAATCAGAGAAAGAGGAATTGGCATAGCAATCCATCTTCTTCTACCGTCCCAAAGAACAAACGTAGAAGGTACTACCAACAAAATTGTAGGAAGAGTTACCTAAGATAGGGTTGGCTTGTTGAACAAATTTACAATTAAACGAATTATACTAGTGTGACAAAGTTTATAGCTTCAAATATCTATGTTATTGTGATGAAGTTTATAGTTTGTTTTGGTATATGTGGTAGATTAAAATTTAGTTACTTATTCAAGAAAACATTGAGTCATTGACGTTTGGAGAGTTTTTTATGAAGCAATACAGGTGACAATAGCGGAAGAGAGCGTTGAAGTCTGTTTGTAGCTGCGCATACATGGAGAGATCCAGTAGCTTGATAGATAGAATGAAAAAAATTCACAAAATCAATGAAGAATTTTTTTTTTTTGTGTGTGTGTGACATTGGATGGTTTATGTGACTTTATATATAATCGTAATTATTAGGGAATACACAAAATCCAAAAGACGAAGAATCAGAAGCATGATTTGTAGTATGAGGTTTAGTGAAATGTATGATAGGATCTTCACTACCATCTCCAACGTAATAACAAGGAGATTTCTCTTGTAGGAGTTGTGCAAATTGATTATTGACCGTGCTATATAGTATATATATACAATTAGACATCTTGTGGAACCAGATCTTATGCATGCTTTGCTAACCCTAATACAAAAATAAGAAACAACCAACCTCCGTGCCGTTTATGATTTATCACACTTCGGAGCTGCAAATGTCACCGGAAAACGAACGGAAAAGAGACTTTCTCCGGTTGTCGAAATCAGATTTAATAAAAAAAAAAATACTTTAAGATAGATCTAAAAAAAAATTTTGTCACAAAATTAACTTTTAAGAAAAAAAATGACCAAAATAACATTTATTAAATGGTGTAAATATAAATTTATATCATTTGAGTTAACTAATCCAGACTTAAGGTTTAAAATTATATGTGGAATTTTGGGGATGAAGTTTAAAATTAAAAAAAAGAAAATATTAATTTTTACAAAAATAAAAAGGGTCTAGTTTGGTCATTTTTGTTTTTGAAGATTATATTTGTGACAAAAATTTCAAAAAATATTTGAGAGATTTACCCTAAAAAACTAAATATTATGAAGTAGTTCCATTTTGGGCCCCTCTATATTTTCTCCGGTCTCATCTCAAGCCTCTTGGGTTTCTTCAATGTCCATTACGGGCCAAGTTGTCTCTCGATTTACATAGCCACGGGACTACGCATAACGCATAGTTTACAAAAATAGTTCACGTGTATAAACACGCATGACGTTTCATACGTAGTCTTCTGCATCTATTCAAATCGATAAACTAGGTTAGTATAAATCGATTTATTCAATTCACAACAAAATCAGAATGGTATATAAATAACCTTTAATATGACTTTCAGATACCAAAATACATGACGAGGCACTTTTGTGTTGTAGGGTTTAGTGATTGGTCTTTGTCTTCTACTTATTCAACAGTAATCTGAGAGGAGCGTTTATTTGGCTAGCTGGGCCAATTGTAAAAGACAGCTAGCTGTGTGCTATGTGTAAGGGCATGTTTATTGCAGGATTTTTAAGCGGGGTTCTTAACTTTTGTTAAGAGTCGATTCTTAGTTTTTAACTAAGAAAAACTAAGAACCGGCTCTTAAATAAGAGTTTTAAGAACCGGTTCTTAGCCGTAAAGTAAAAAAAAAAAAACGAAAAAATGATAAATCAAAAGTTAAGAACCCCACCTAAGAACCCCGCAATGAACATGACCTAATGTAACAGTGACGAAACAATGGCTTCTTCTTCTCTTTTGTACTTATATAGATAAATGAAAAATGTTTTATTTCTGATTTATAATGAGTAAATGCAAGATTCGCTATCAGAAAGTGACGCTACAAAAAATAAAGTGACAAAGATAATATAAAAAGTGCTAGTGGGTAAGAAGAGGATAAAGAATAAATCAGAGAGGACGACAAGAAAGTTCACAACATTCTCTCTACTCTTATCATGTTAGCCAATGTATGCTGAACTTTCTGATATGATATTTTACTCAAAAACAAATATGATAACTTGATAAGATAATCAACGAGGACGTTCGAAATTTCGAATGAAGTTCAGTTTGACATCTTATAAATTAATACAAAATACAGATTGACATCTTATAAATTAATACAAAATACAGGTTGACATCTTATAAATTAATACAAAATACAGATTGACATCTAGATAAATACTTTCCCGATATTTTATATTTTAATATTTGCAATGTCAAATTTATCTTTATACGGCGACATTTGCAAGTTGTTCACGACTTCTTATAATATATAATATAACTTTGACATTGATATATTCGTCATTGGAGACACGTACGATGCAGTTTATCTCTCTTTCACAAAACGAGCTAAAATTGACCAAACAAACTGAACTTTATGTGTGTATTTCGTTTATTTAGTAGCAAATTCAATGAGGATGATTGACAATGAATTTGTGACTTTCATGGGAGATCAAGTCTAGCAATAGAAATAATTTGTTAGGGAAAATTTAAATGTGTATTATTAGGTTAAAGAAGGGTATAATAAGAAAGATTTGTGGTATGAACAGGGAAAGAGACATGTCGACCGGTGGCAAGTAGTGCTACATAACATCCTAAACATCAATACATGTCAAAAAGCGTTTTTGGTACCTTTCTCTTTTCTTCTTTCATCCCCACTTCCCTTCATCTTAGTCTCTCTCCACTTGTTTAGTTTTTTGTTGTTTTATAAAAAGTATATTTAGGTTTAGACACTAGATAATATGATAATTGGCCTCCACTATCTTAAACCGGCTTTAGATGCTTATGCTCGTGGGAGACAGCTTACCAAACTATAATTTATATAATTATGGAAATGTAAAGATAGATTCTTCTAATTTACTATTTTAGTCCCTGTAGCTGAACTAGGAAGTTTCTTGTGTTCGAAAAAGTATAACCAATTTTTTTTTGTGCATGTGTTTAATACTAGTATAGTAGACTACAAGAACATTAAGCGTTAGATCAGAATATAAAATATCCTTTAAAAACTGTGTTTTCCGCAGTAAAAAGGAAACAAAATACTAAATCGACTTGATTTGACTTATAAAGTTCTGATTGACATTAAGGGTTTGAATGATTACAAACGGCACCACACTATAATTAATAGTAGCAAAATTTTATAAATATAAATATATATATATATATATGTTATTTATGATTAGAACCGCATTGCAGTTATTCTGTAGTTATTTCGAATGTTGTTATTCAATCGTTGAAGAGCAATTCAATTGTACAACACATTGTCTTGCACTCTTGCTCTTGTATGCCACACGATAACAATCTCACTGATCAATATTTCTTATGTTTCATAAAAAATATCATTTTAACATTTTCTATTATAAAAAATGTTACTATTTTAGAATTCAAATGTAATTTATATTTACTTTTAGTTTAATATCAGTTGTAAATTTCATTGATTTTATAATTAAATTTATTTATCTAAAATATTAATAACAAAATATATATAATTAATAAAAATATAAATACATTTCAATCATTTTTTGTGTGAACATTAATGTGTGAAATAGAGAAAATATGTTTATTATTTCGACACGCATATAGCTTTTGTATTTTGCTATGGGTAGTCTTTAACGATTCAGAATATCTCACCAACTCATAGTTATCTACATTTGTTGGAATGTAGCTTTTGCTATTTTGATTCATAACTCAAATGCATATTATTTATAATCTTACTTGACTCACTTTTGATTATATAATCCTCAGCTCAAGAATTTTCCTCACTAATCATTTGTAGCTCCATTCCTTGCTTGGTGAATCAACGAACTCCGAACATCTTTTATTCCAGCTACATACAAACATGATGTTGGTAACTACATTAACGACCAGCTCATGTCAACTCCAATTATGCATGTTTGATTGATTAGCCATCCAATTATACATAGATCAAACTCATATTTTAGGGTTTGTCTCACATTATAAGAGTAAGATAAATAGAAAAAAGTTTTTTTTACTTTGCACACATCAAATCATACTACAGCCTTACAGGTATTTAATCAAATATTCGAGAGCATTTACATAATATAATAATGACGTCACATTGCTACACAACTTCTCAAGTTCTCAAAACAAAACACACAACAGAGAACATTTTCACATCAAAGAACCGGTCAGAACGAGATAAGATCAACCGTCTTCGACCTAGGTTTCAACACCGGAGACGACGCAGCCAACCTCGCCGTAAAACTCGGGAACTCACCGTCCTCGTCCGCCCGCACATCGTCCTCGAAATTAAGCGCGTAGCTCAACGCATCGTACCTAAAATCTCCAGGAGATCCCTGGCTGTGGTGTCTCTGATGGTGGTGGTTATGATGATGAACACAATTGTTATTGCGACACGTGACCTTGATGCGTGTCTTGACGCGGCGGCACCGGTCTCTGATCTCTTCTAGCTCCTGCGCCGTGGATTTGAGCCACTCGTATGGAGATTTAGGCGTTCTTTGACCGTTGATGAGGGATTCAGGCTCAACCACCGAGTTGGCTCCTATACAGCAGATGGGAGCCAACCGTTGATGAGGGATTCAGGACGACAAGATAGTTCACAACATTCTCTCTACTCTTATCATGTTAGCCAATGTATGCTGAACTTTCTGATATGATATTTTACACAAAAACAAATATGATAACTTGATAAGATAATCGAGTGCATTCGAATGAAGTTCAGTTTGACATCTTATAAATAATACAAAATAAAGATTGACTTCTAGATAAACACTTTCCCAATATTTATATTTAATATTTGCAATGTCAAATTTATCTTTATACGGCGACATTTGCAAGTTGAGTTCACGACCTCTTAATCAAATTGAATTATATAATATAACTTTGACATTGATATTATTAGTTATTGGAAAGCAGTTTCTCTCTCTTGTAACAAAACGAGCTAAAATTGACCAAACAAATTGAACTTTATGTATATATTCATTTGTATAATAACCAATTCAATGAGGATGATTGACAATGAATTTGTGACTTTCATGGGAGTTCACGTCTAGCAATAGTGTAAAGAAAAAATCCTTATAGTGTTTAACACTAGCCCAAGACCGTAATACCCGAGAAACCCGAAAGAATCAAGAGAATTTCTAAGTATGAAGATTAATGTGGAAGAACTCTCAAAGAGATTTAGAGAACTTTGGGTGGAACACTCTTTCTGTCTCAAAGAAAACTTCTTATTATTATTCAACTTCTTATGTTACAAATGAGAGAGAAATGAGCTATTTATAGGCTCCAAAAGTACAAAATATCTTACAAACCTAATCATAATATCTAGATTTTTCTATCATAATATCTAGATTTTTTTTACAAAATATCTAGATTTTTCTACCACAACCTCCTTACTTTCTAGATATTTTATCAAATTAAAACTTCTAGAATATGGGCTTAATTTGGGTTTAGTCCAATAAGAGATTTTAGATTATAAACCCATAATCAAGCAAAAACCCAAAATCAAGTTTAACTTCAATACTCCCCCTTAAACTTGATTTTGTCCACCATTCCGAGCTTCGAGCGAAGTATCTCGAATTGACCTTTTGGTAGTGACTTGGTGAAGATATCCGCAACATTGTCCTCGCTTCGAACTTCCAATGCTTCAATTGTTCCATCAAGCACCTTCTCTCTTATAAAATGATGTTCCAATTCAATGTGCTTTGTCCTTCCATGGAAAACAGGGTTGTTGGCTAGCTTAATGGCACTTTGGTTATCTCCATATATGGCAACAGATTTATTGATTGGCTCCAACAAGTCTTCAAGGAGTCTTCAAAGCCATATGCATTCTTTAGCTGCGAGTGCTGAAGCTTTATACTCAGCTTCAGTGGTAGATAATGACACGGTTGCTTGTTTCTTGCTGCACCATGAAATGCTTGTGTCTCCACATAAGAACACAAAACCTGAAGTTGACTTTCGATCATCTAAGTCTCCACCAAAGTCAGCATCCATGAAACCATGAAGAGAAACCTTGGCATTATACTTGTACATCAAACCCATGCCAAGAGTTGTCTTCACATACTTTAATATCTTCTTTGCTGCTTCTAGATGTGGCTTCCTTGGTTCCTGCATAAACCGACTAACAAGACCAACCGCAAAGGCAATATCTGGTCTTGTAATGGTTAAGTATAAAAGACTTCCAACAAGAGAGCGATAAGGTCGAGGATCGGGTAACAAGGATCCTTCATCACGCTTAAGCTTCATGTTAGTATCCATTGGAGTAGAACGTACCTTTCCTTGGTGTACTCCAAACTTTTCAACAATCCTTCTTGCATAACTTTGTTGGCCGATGAATATACCATCCTTAACCCTTTCGACCTCTAGGCCAAGAAAATGATTTAGCTCACCTAACTTCTTCATCTCAAACCTTATCGACATATCCTCTTGTAGGCGAGCAATTTCAGCATCATCATTTCCGGTGATGATCATATCGTCCACGTACAGGAGGACTACTACGTGAACTCTTCCACTCTTCTTGAAGAATAGACTTGGATCAGCATTTGATGCTGTATAGCCACAAAACTGAAGATATTGAGCAAGTTTTCCATACCAAGCTCTCGGAGCTTGTTTTAACCCATACAAGGCCTTCTTAAGCTTGCACACATGGTTAGGATGTTCTCGTGATTCAAAACCAGGTGGCTGCTCCATAAATATTTCCTTGTCTAGCTCACCATAGAGAAATGCATTCTTCACATCTAACTGCCATAACCTCCATCCAAAGCTTGCAGCTAGAGATAAGAGTGAGCGTACCGTAGTCATCTTTGCTACTGGGCTAAAGGTCTCTTCATAATCTTCTCCATACTTCTGAGAGAATCCTCGAGCAACCAACCTTGCTTTATATCTATCAATGCTCCCATCTACTTTTCGCTTCAGTCGATACACCCAATTACAAGAAACAGGTTGAGTATCCTTGGGTTTCGGAACTAAATCCCAAGTTTCATTTTTTATGAGAGCATCCATCTCCTCCTTCATTGCGGTCTCCCATTCCGCAACTCCTTTTGCTTCATTGTAAGATGATGGCTCATCTTCATCCAAAGGAGCTGCAAAGTAGCAAGAGTACGTGGTGACAAACCTTTCATCTCTGAACCGAGCGGGTTTGACAATGTTTCTTTTTGGTCGTTGGTTGGCAATGGAACCATGATTTTGTTCCTCTTCTTCATCTTGGTCAATGCTCCCCCTTTCACCTTGATTCTCCTTTTCAAGACTTTCATACTCACTCTGAACTTGAATAACTTGTTCACCAGTCTTGGAAGACCCTGAGACATCTTGCTCAACCAAGACTTGAGGTGGTCCATAGTAAGATAATACTTCGTCAAAGACAACATCACGAGACACTGTGTATTTATGTGTCTCTGGATCCATACACCTCCAGCCTTTCCTTTGTTCATCATAACCGACAAAGATACACTTCTTTGCCTTTGCTTCTAACTTTGTTCTTTGAGAGTCGAACACATGGACATAGCAGACTGATCCAAATATCCTCAGATGCTTCACCGTTGGCTTCTTTCCGTGAATCATCTCATAAGGAGACTTCATGTTATTTGGACTAAGTGGCATCCGGTTGATGACATAGGCTGCACATCTCATTCCTTCTGCCCATAAGACTTTAGGTAAATTCTTGTCATGTAGCCAGCTTCTGCACGTCTCGGTTAGATGCCTGATCTTTCTTTCTACTACTCCATTTTGTTGAGGTGTATATGGACATGTATATTCTCTCTTAATGCCATTCTTTTGGCAAAAAGAGAGAAACTCCTTTGACATGAACTCTCCTCCATTATCCGTCCTAAGAGTCTTTAGCTTCCGACCAAGCTCTCCTTCCATGGTAACCTTGAATTCTTGGAATCTTTGGAATACCTCTGATTTTTCCTTCACAAAGTATACCCAAGTGTACCGTGAGAAATCATCTACGAACAACAACATATAACGGAATCCGGAATAGGAGGATGTTGTTGTTGGACCCATTAAGTCACTATGAACCTTCTCCAAAGGACCACTGCATCTTGAGGTTGATTGATCAAATGGAAGTCTATGTGACTTTCCATATTGACAACCTTCACAAACTTTCCCTCCATCTTGAATCTTCAACTTTGGGAGCCCGTGAACCAAGTCTTTATTCACCATTACTTTTAGCTTGGTCATATTGATATGACCAAGTCTTGCGTGCCAAATAGAAGCATTATCATTTGTACTCATCTTCTCCACATAGGCATGTGACGCCGATAAAACATATAAGTCCTTAACCCGTGCTCCAGTGTGAACAACGTCCGCCTTTAACTCTTTAATATTCTTTAAAAATTTAACATCTCTTGGACCAAATAGAACATAGTTACTGAGTCAACCGCATTCACCACCGAAAGAAGATTCTTCTTAACTCTAGGGACATGGTAAACATTCTTGAGGGTGATTGGTTCTCCATCATCTCCTTTGATGACAACGGTCCCTTCCTTCTCAATTCGATGGATTGAATTGTCCGCAGTAATAATGGCTTCTTTCCCGTCATGATGTTGAAGACTAGAAAATAACTTCTCATCTCCGGTAATATGATGGCTACAGCCCGAATCCACAATCCAATCATTTCCCAAAATTTTAGTTGTGGATGTACCTGGATGTGCAGCCTCCACCGTGAAGCATTTCCCCCATTCTTCGTCTTCAGTATGACTTCTTTTCTCCGCCATATTTGTTTCCTTCAACTTGACTCGACAATCCTTTTTGAAATGCCCAAGCTTTCCACACCGGTAGCACTTGAATTTTTTCTTATCTCCTATGGAAGGTCCATCATTGTTTCTTGGACAACCATCTCTCGTTTTAACCTTAAAGTTTTGTTGTCTCCGGGCTACAAATGCACTTCCCGAGTCATCCGTGATTTTGACTCCTGACATTTGCATGGCTAGGGACTCTTGCGAAGCTAGCAGATTTTCAAACTCTTCCAAGGAAGGCTGTGTAGCCCATCCTTGAACTGAAGTCACAAACGGTGTATACTCGGGCCGTAAACCTCGAATAATATACCGCTTTAACCGTGATTCAGAAATGGACTCCTCTGGATTTAGAGTATTAATCTCAGAGCATAGATTTTTCACCTTAATGAAAAAATCTGAGATTGAAGACTCCCCCTGCTTTGCATTTGCAAGCTCGTTCTCCAATAGTTGTAGCCTGGCCTCATTCTTCTTGTTGAATAATTGATATAATGCTTGCCAAATTGAACTAGCAGAAGTACACTTTGAGACATGCTCAAATATGCTTGAAGATATGGACCTCTTCAAAGCAAACTCCGCCTTGGCATTCTTCCGTGTCCACTCCTTTGTCGCTTCCGCGGTTGCAGCATTTCCCCTTGGTGGTGTTGTGCTACTACCACCGACGACATCCCATAAGTCCTCACTCACCAAGTATGACTCCATGCATGACTTCCATAACCGGTAGTTAGATTGGTTTAAGATTTCCATTCCCAATCCAACAACACGACCCGTTGATTCCATACTTAGAATAAACCCGAGCTCTCTTTAAACCGATCTTGATTAAGGACAAGATTAGAATAGCTCTGATACCATGTAACGAAAATATCCTTATAGTGTTTAACACTAGCCCAAGACCGTAATACCCGAGAAACCCGAAAGAATCAAGAGAATTTCTAAGTATGAAGATTAATGTGGAAGAACTCTCAAAGAGATTTAGAGAACTTTGGGTGGAACACTCTTTCTGTCTCAAAGAAAACTTCTTATTATTATTCAACTTCTTATGTTACAAATGAGAGAGGAATGAACTATTTATAGGCTCCAAAAGTACAAAATATCTTACAAACCTAATCATAATATCTAGATTTTTCTATCATAATATCTAGATTTTTTTTACAAAAATATCTAGATTTTTCTACCACAACCTTCTTACTTTCTAGATATTTTATCAAATTAAAACTTTTAGAATATGGGCTTAATTTGGGTTTAGTCCAATAAGAGATTTTAGATTATAAACCCATAATCAAGCAAAAACCCAAAATCAAGTTTAACTTCGATAAATAGAAATCATTTGTTAGGGAAAACTTAAATGGGTCTAATTAGGTTAAAGAAGGGTGTAATAAGAAAGATTTGAGGCATCAACAGAGAAAGGGACATGTCGACCGGTGGCAAGTAGTGCTACATAACATCCCAAACATCAAAACATGTCAAAAAGTGTTTTTGGTACCTTTCTCTTTTCTTCTTTCATCCCCACTTCACTTCATTTCACACTCTTATCTTCAGTCTCTCTCCACTTGTTTAGTGTTTTGTTGTTTTATAAAGAGTATATTTTGTTTTAAACACTAGATAATATGATAATTGGCCTCCACTATCTTAAACCGGCTTTAGATGCTTATGCTCGTGGGAGACAGCTTACCAAACTATAATTTATGTAATCATCGAAATGTAAAGATAGATTCTTCTAAATGTTTATTTTATATATATTTGTCCCAGTAGCTGAACCAGGTTTCTTGTGTTCGAAAAAATATAACCTAACTTTTTTGTTTGTACATGTGTTTAAGGAGTACTAGTATAGTAGACTACAAGAATTTTAAACGTTAACAAAGGATATAGGAAGTGATGTGACAAAGGAGATTGAGGATTTCTTCACCTCAAAATCACTTAACCCTCGCTTTAACGAAACCCACGTGAGACTTATTCCTAAAAGCAAGGGTGCAAAGAGTGTGGCGGATTATAGACCCATCGCTTTGTGTAGTACCCACTACAAAGTGATAGCAAAGATTCTCACAAATCGCCTCCAGCCCATTCTCCAATCATTGGTCTCCAAGAACCAATCAGCCTTTGTGAAAGGGAGAGCTATCTCAGATAATGTGCTCATCACACATGAAGTTCTCCATTACCTACAGACATCTGGAGCGCAAATTCGATGTGCAATGGCTGTGAAAACGGACATGAGCAAGGCCTATGATAGGATTGAATGGAACTTTTTGGAGAAGGTCCTCTCTAAGCTTGGTTTCCATCCGGTGTGGGTTTCCTGGATCATGGAATGTATCAAGTCAGTCTCCTACTCCTTTCTTATTAACGGCGCAGCACAAGGAAAAGTCTACCCATCTCGGGGAATTCGACAAGGAGACCCGCTGTCCCCTTACCTTTTCATTCTCTGCACAGAAGTACTCTCAAAACTTTGCCAAATTTCTTTGGATAATGGAAGCCTAGCAGGAGTTAAAGTGGCTAGAGGATGCCCCCCTTTAAACCACCTCCTTTTCGCCGATGATACAATGTTTTTCACAAAAACAAATGTATCGTGCTGCGAGGCCTTGAAGTGGGTTTTGACCCGTTATGAGAGTGCATCCGGTCAGAGTATAAACCTGGGGAAATCGGCGATAACTTTCTCTGCAAAAACCCCTAGGGAAGTCAAAACACGAGTCAGAGAGTTCCTTAATATCCAAAACGAAGGGGGCTTAGGTAAATATTTGGGACTCCCGGAGCATTTTGGAAGGAGAAAGAGAGACATTTTTGCAAATCTACTCGACAAAATCCGGCAACGATCAACCAGCTGGTCAACGCGGTATCTTTCTAATGCAGGGAAACAGATTCTCCTCCAAGCGGTCTTGGCAGCGTTACCAGCGTACACGATGTCCTGTTTTAAGCTGCCCCTTTCCTTATGCAAACAAATTCAAAGCATCCTGACCCGCTTTTGGTGGGATGCCAAGCCTGAGGTGCGAAAACTCTGCTGGATCTCTTGGACGCGACTAACAAGGCCGAAAAATGTGGGAGGACTGGGTTTCCGCGAAATAGAGCAGTTCAATGATGCTCTACTAGCAAAAAATGCTTGGAGAATCTTAAAGGAACCGCAATCACTTTTAGCGCAAACCCTTCTTGGCAAGTACTGCACTCGGACCAGTTTCCTTGAATGCTCAGCTCCTTCTTCCGCCTCACATGGCTGGCGAAGTATCCTTGCAGGAAGGGAAGTCCTCCTATTGGGTCTTGGCTGGGTGGTAGGAAATGGTAAAGACATACCAATCTGGACAGAACCATGGCTACACCTGGATAAACCAGTCGCTCCCATGGGACCCCCATCGTTATCAAATGCTGATCTCTATGTGGCTGACCTGATCACACCGGGCACTCACACTTGGGACCTTCAGAAAATCAGGGACCATCTGCCTCTGTATGAGGATAAAATTAAAGAGCTTTTTTTGAGTGATAGTGGTATGAATGATGAGCTTGTGTGGTTAAATGATAAATCAGGCTCATACACAACAAAATCAGGTTATGCCTTGGCGAAGTTAAACTCGGAAGGAAACCAAGGAGATAACTTCGATTGGAGGAACAAGATTTGGACAGTTGACACATCCCCAAAACTGAAACATTTGATGTGGAAAGCAAATGCAGGAGCTCTTTCGGTGGGGACGGCACTACAGAGAAGAGGAATTGAGGTTGATGCAAAGTGTAAGAGATGTGGTGCTCCGGAAATAGAGCTCCATGTTCTGCTCCAATGTCCTTTTGCCAACAGGGTCTGGAACCTCCTCCCCTGCCTCCATAACCCATCCACGCTATTGCAGGAACCAACTTCCGTCGCAGAGCTTATTGGAAAATGCTCAAAGATCATCACTCTACCTCCAACAGGGCTAGGAAAGACCCCTATTCACCCCTGGATCTTTTGGGCTCTGTGGACAAACAGGAACAAATTCCTCTTTGAAAACAGAATTTTCACGGAGGAAGAAACAATCCTTAAGATTCTACAAGATGCTCGATCATGGAAAATTGCGCAAGATCTGAAGCAAAATCAAACATTGCCACATTCTGTGGAGTTTTCTCGGAAAGGAACTAATAACCATTACTATCTTCCCACCTCTATTTCAGGTTCTCATCACTGGAAAGTTTTGTCAGATGCTGCCTGGGACACTAACTCAAAGAATTGTGGAATGGGATGGCATTTCCACGATGGCACAAATACCCCAGCAGGCAGCTACTCCTCAAAACGCCTCTCAGTCCCCTCAGCCCTAGTAGCAGAGGCCTTGGCGCTAAAGGCTGCAGTCCAAACTGCAGTTAACCGGGGGATTGATTCTCTTGTGGTCCTCTCTGATTCCAAGAGTCTCATCTCCCTCCTAAACCTGAAGAAGAATCATGTCTGGATCCAAGGAATCCTCTTTGATATCCACTCTCTCTCTGAAATGTTTAGCTCTATCTCTTTTCATTTTATCCCGCGTGTGGGAAACAATGTTGATGATGCACTCTCTAAAACTGCTCTAAATTCGGTATCTCACTCTCCGTCTGTAGATGAGTAAAACCTTTGTTTCTGTTTTTTCTTATTCTAAGTATGGTTTGAACA